>LOJH01026037.1:0-12424 GCA_001685095.1 Ellobius talpinus
ATCAGCATTTATTTAAAACATGATTGACAGAATACAGACAATTCTCCAACACCAGAAATAGAACAGCTACCTGTAGGTGGAAAAAAAAGAAAAAGAAAAAGAAAAAAAGAAAAAGGAAAAGGAGACAGTAGGGACTGGAGAGAAGACTCAGTATTTAAAAGCACTGGCTGCTCTTGTGGCAGACCAGGGTTTGGTTCACAGCACCCACATGTGGCTCATGACAAAGCCACATGCCCAGCAGTTCTGGGCATGTGGCTGCCCTCTTTAGGATTCTGTGGGTACATTGCACACATGTGGTGCCCTCCTGACTGCAGATAAATGCTCAGGCGTTTGGCCAAGAATTAAGACATGCTCTTGTGCCTTGTACTGTCCTATCCCAATTCTATATCATCTCACCAGAGAGTTGAAACAACTGATTTGGAGACTTTATGTGTTCAGTGTCTTATGAGGTCATGAGAGGTGACAGATCCCCTGGAACTGGATTACAGATGGTTGTGAGCCTCTATATGGGTGCTCAGAATTTAATCTGGGTGCTCTAAGTGAACAGTTAGTGTTATTAACCACTAAGCAATCTTTCCAAAACCTTCTAAATCCACTTGTTATTATATTTTATTAAATATTTCTGCATACATTTTTACACAAAAATTCATATGTACATTTGTTTTGTTTTCCAAGGCAGGGATTCTCTGTGTAGCTTTAGAGCCTGTCCTGGATCTCACTCTGTAGATCAGGCTCACCTCAAAAGCACAGAGTTCTGCCTGCCTCTGCCTCCTGAGTGCTGGAATTTAAGGTGTGTGCCACTACTGCCCTGCTCATATGTACACATTTTAAAGAGTTGTTTACATTTATTTGTATGTGTGTATGTATGCAACTTGGTCTGTGTCCAAGAAATTTGGAATGGGGGTTACAGCCCCTGAACTGGAGTCATAGGTAGTTGTGAGATGCCCGATGTGGTTGCTAGTAACTGAACTAGATAGAGTACTTTGGAAGAGCGGCAAGAACTCTTTAAGCACTGAGCAATTATATGTATATTTCAAAATATTTCACTCCCTGATTCACTATGTAATACTTAGTATAATCATGCAGTTCAGTTTGTATGACTGTGCGCTGGAGATGTAGTTCAGTGATAAAGGGCTTTTCCTTGGTATCCTCATTCCCTTGCAACTATGAGGAAAAAAATCACCTGTAGCGCTTATCTCTTCCTGGAACACATGAAGCATCCAGAAGCAGCTGGTATTCTAATATGAAGACTACCTAGGAAACCTTCTATATGTTACCCTAAGTATGTACCATTATACAAAGTAAAATTGTATGTATAATTTCTCTTGAATAAACATGCATGTATAGAGGACCCTCCTTCTTATAGTCTCCCAATCTCCAAACTGATATTGTTTTTATGTCTCGCTTCCAACACTTAAAAATAGAATGTGGACATATTTCCCTGTCACTTGGTTAATTTCTGTTTATTTTTAAGTCTTCCATGGTTCTTCTTTTCCACCAGGACACTAACCATCACACTACTGAAGGGAATTTCTATCACGTCTTTTATATTATAATGTAGTAAATACTGCTATAAAAACTGTCAAGCCCACATTGTCAAACATAGTTGCTTTTTTATGAAATTGAAAGTAACTGGAAATATTTGGAAGTGCACTTTTGAATTGTGAGGATTCCCACACTTGGTGTGAGGCTAGCTCATGATAGTTTATATTTTCACCAATAGAGATTTTGTTTGGTTGCATGTTTAGCTTTTGTATTGAAATAACTGGTGTGAAATTTTCTAGCAGTGGTATATTTTATCAGCCCCTCCCTGAGTACTGCTGAGTCCAGACAATCTTTTCCATGATATTTAGATATTTACATGGTCATCTGAGATTGACAATGTATAGTATAGATTCTCTTATTTTTTTCCACTTGCTATGTTTTTCTGTTTTAACCAGTTTATAAAAATGTGTCCTGTGAATATTAATTGTCTATTTTCTTTTATCGGTTCTAGGGTTGGAATCCCGATAACAGGGGTACTTGTAACCTTGGAATTATACACATAGCTGTGCAGTCCTTTATGATTAGCTACTCAGGGTAATCAGTGTTTAGGTCAAGTATATCAGTTTTCCATGTATGTTTCTAAACCCTTTCTATAATACCTCAGAGTCATTGAGTTCTTTGTAAGGAAAATTGTGTATGAACAGAAAATTCCTCTGAAGTTGAATATCCATTGCTAGAGAGAGCTTGCATGTGGTATTGGGGACTAGATGTGTTTAGTTGTACTAGGTGTATATGGTAGAAGGTAGGAGATTTGTTGATACACTTTTAGTATCTTCATTTCGTGTATTGAACTGAAAAATGACTTTCATGACATATTCTCCAATATACTGAAATTTTATTTTGATTGCTTTGTTTTATTTATGTACATATTTTAACATGTCTTGTGTATGTTTGTGCTACCTGTTTGTGTGACATAGACACATTCTATGCATCTGTGTGCTCATGGAAATTAGTGGAGGTGATGTGTTGTGCTCCATCACTCTTTGCCCTCTTTTCTTGAGACAGGATCTCTCACTGAACCTGGAGCAAGGCTCATGACCATCAAGCATAAAGGAGTCTTCAGTCTCCATCCCATTAACCCTACATAGGGGCACAGACATCTATATTCTGCTTTTATGGAGGTGCTGGGATTTGAACCTAGGTCCTCATGCTTTCACAGCCAGTGCACTTACCCATTGAGCCATGTCTCTAGTCCCTCATGATTATCTTATTCTGATTTTCTAATAAGTTATTCTTTCTTATAGTGTCTATAGACATTCGGTTCTCAGCCTTCATAATACTGTGAGTCATTAAGTTCCTCTTGTTTGGTCACCTCCCCCGACCATAAAATTATTTTATTGCTACTTCATAACTGTAATTTTGCTAATCACGAATCATAAATATCTGATAAGCAATATGTCTGATATGTTACCTATGTGAAGGGGTTATTCAACATTCACCCTCTAAAGAAGTAACAACCTACAAGTTGAGAACCACTGGTCTAGGTACTGTAATATAAAAAAAATCTGTCCTCTTTTTACTTTGTTCTGGAGCAAAACTTGTATTCATTCTGAAACATTTGTTACTATGAACGTGAAGAGTAATCTACCATGTTCCCTAAAAACACAGACATCAATAATAACAATAATATTATCACAAGTGGTTGCTTTCCTAACAAAACACTAAAATATTTAGTGTTAATTAAATTAGTAATAATTATATCAGAAGTATGAAAATAAACTTTATGCCCAAGACCGCAGTTTCTCTTCCTACTTTAGAAGTATACCAAATCTTCCATTTCTTCAGAACTATTTTTTATACCAGTCATTCAGAAGAACTTTCTACTTTTGCTTTTTCTCTGTAATTCTGAACAAATAATTTGCTACTTTTACTGACTTTTCTAGGAAACAAGAGAGGAGGCAGAGATTTATCTGTCATATATTTTTGTTTGTTGCTAGGGCAGACATGTCAGTGGCTTTCGCTAATCTCTAATATCATCAGTGCATCAGTGGTAGCAGGAAACCACCTCCGCTTTTCTGAATTGTTACATTTTCTCATTGGTCTCACCAAATCCCCTAGGCCATTGTTGACTTAGGAAATGGGGCTAAGCATTGTTAAAGCCTCTTCCTGACTTTACTAGGAATGTTTTAAATCATATTTATATGTACATAATTGTCTTTTACTATCATTTTAATATAGTTTTGTTGTACATAGCCACTATAATTATCAAATGCTTTTTGTGCACCAGTATTTTTGCGAAGGTCTTATTTGGTATCAGAGAACAAATGACAGAATGAAAATGAGGTGATTAAGGACAGGACTTACCAAAGGTGATGCTTACAGTTTACAAAGGTTGGACACAGAAATAACACATGATGAAGACCCCATGTTTATGCAAATGGAATCCCTCATACATCCAGGGCCCAAACAAGACTTCATGGTAATTGGAAGTCTTGGGAAACTAAGGCTTTAGGGTTAACTCACCTGAAAGGAGTTACAGCCTCTGATCAGGCCGCATAACCATCATCGAATCAGAGACAACAAGGGGCAAACTGAGAAATAAATACCTTCAATATACTTCTACAGGTCAAGTCTGCTACCGTTCAGTCTTGCTCAAATCAAATGGAAGTCAGTGAAGCAATACCTTTTTTGCAGGGTTGACAAAGTGACTCTATGAAGGAGAACAGAGGTTGTGAGCTTGACAAATATAGTGGTTCCTACTTTCTGGTGTCTATACAAAATTAACATACATATATTACTGAATTATTCAACTTAAATATATATGTGTAAGTGTGTGTGTGACCTGTTTGTTCTTACAGCTGTAACTATTTAAAACTGAAAGTAATATGTGTTGTGAGTCAAGTATGGCAGTGCATGTCTGAAATCTTGGCAGTCAGGATGTAGAGGCAACCACCCTCAGCAACATGGTGGGTTGAGGACAGATAGGGCTGTATTGTGCTGTGTCTCAGAACTCAAATACAAATGCATACATATGTATGTGTGTACATACATATTTTAACATATATATTAGTATTTTGTATTTTATACTAAAAGCTTTATAAACTCCCCTTTTACTCTGTGATCATTCTTTTAAAGTCTATAATGATTACTTCCATTTAAGTACCAACAATACATTTAGAACTACTTCAGTGAAATTATCACTGTTTAATGAAGCTTTGGTTATTGCGGATTTGCATTTCACTGAACTAGGCCATATACTCATATACCTGCCAAGACAAAAGACATCCCTGTTTTACTTCATGGCTGTTTCTTGTTCTGTTTTAGAGAAGTAGCATTCTTCATGGAGTCTTGAAACATGGTAAGGAATTCTCCACGGTTTGAAGGCTTTAACAGTATGTGAGGACACTATTTTCCGTAACCTAGTTGTCTGTGTCTTTGTGTCAATACAAGGATACACACATAAGCATACTATGATTATATTTGAGCATTTTCTTGAAATATGCTTTATTTTAATCCTTAAAGATGTTTGAAACAGATATGAAATGTTTGTTTGTTTGTTTTGAGACATAGTCTCACTATATAGCTATGACTGTCCTGGAACTCAATACTTAGACCAGGCTGGCCTCAGACTTACAGAAATCTGCTTCCTCTGCCTCCCAAGTGCAGATTAAAGGTGTGCAACATTAAACTTTGCAGACATAAAAAATTTTGGGGTATCATATCACCTGAATATATCTCAATCAATGTTCTATACATTGCTTAAATATGGATTTATTTGTGTTCTATTTGAGTATAATTTTTAATCAACAAATATTAAAGAGCTCTTCATGAACTAGCTATTAACCTTTAAGGACCAATGAATCATATGGTGTCCCCTCAACAGGACTGTTTTCATCGAATAGTATTTATTTATTATAAAATATACTTTAGCATAATTTATGACATATGTCATAAATGTAGTATTTTAAATGACTTGCCAATTTTCCAAATTCCATAATTTTTTATTTATTGAAACAAGCAATTTTGTTCTTTTTGCTGCTGTTGACCATTCTGTGAGGACTGTGTGTCTGTGTGTGTGTGTTTGTGTGTTTCTGATTAGAGGCTACAGAACATCTTAGATATTATTTCTAAGATGCCATCCACTTTGCTGTGATCTAGTGGTGTAAGCTCTGCTGTCTAATTAGTGTGTCCCATGGATTCACCTGTCTCTATTCTTCCAAAATGCAAATAGTATTTCTGATTTCTTGGGAACAAACTCCATTTGTGATGGTTGAGTGGAAATCACTTAATTGAATAAGCTGTGTCCACAATTCTCCACGAGGCCAAGCTAATGCAACAGTCATGCCGATTGGAAATAGAGTGGTCCAATTACCTTGCCAAGTACTCCTCTGTGTGAGACTCTACCACAAGGCCTACACTGTAGGTGACACAAAGGATGTACCTTGATTTTGTTCTTATAGCTCCCCATAATCAGATGTCCTAGGAAGAAATCACATAGTAACACATGTGATAATATTCCTGAAGTTTTTAATATTGTGTACATGCATTGTTCATTCCCCCTTTTGTTTGGTAAATAATGCTGTCATGTAAGAAGCACCATGGTTGCTTTAGATGTTTTGTCAGGAATGACATTCAGATGATCTTCATTTAATTGTTTGTTTGTGTGTGTGTGTGTGTGTGTGTGCGCGCGCGCGTGCACGTGCATGCACACGTGCTTGTGTGTATGTGGTGATAAAAACATTTGATATGAGTCTATAAATAGTAAAGTTGCATTTATCTTAAGTAATTATCTGAGAGTGGAATCAAAATTCATCTGACAAAATTTCTCATTAAAGGAAAGTACCAAATTGTTTCCAGACTGCCTTTTTCTTTTTTTCTCATCTCAGTAATAATTATTAGTCCTCATCACTGCAAAGTCTTGCAAATGGTAGTTATTATTATTATTTATCTTAGTAGTTGGCCTGGGAAGATCTTTGTGGTCTTATATTCTATCACCCCATAGGATACAGAGGTTGAATATATTTTACTGTGCTTCTTAACCAACTCCATATCCTGTTACATAAGTGTCATGAGGTTTCTGTACAAATGTTCTGCCCACTCTTTCTTTCTAGTGCAACGCTTGGCTTCCACAGTTGAGTATTTCTCACCCTCTGCACACTCTGGTTTTTAATCATTTTGCAACATGCTGTTTTAAAATGTTTTCCCCAGACTTTGGCTTCCTCATTGCTTCTCTTATCACTGAGGGGCTCAGAACACACCATTCAACGTTGATAATGATTTAATTACTGCTTTACACTGCATACACTGACAACATCTGTTTTCAGTGGTGAATATAACAAATTCAGTTAACACAGCTATTGACTTTTTATTTGCTATTATACATCTTTCAATCCATTTTATTATTTTTGTTTTTTCATAGGTATTATTTGTGTTTTCATAATTTAGCTTAACGTTTTATGAGTGCCCCTCTACTTGCTCACTTGAATATAGACTTTCCTGCTTACTCCAGTGTTTCCTGTCTGTTCCTCTGGAACAATGCTCGGGTGTGTTTTGTCATGTATATTTTTGGAATCATTTTTTTAGAGTCTTTGAGAGTGATAAATAGGTGATTTTACCATTTTCAACAAATCTAAATGTTTAGGCAGTATGACCTAACTGTTTATTTCTGCATCATACTTTTGCTTCCCATCGTGAGTCTTCACATTCATCTCCCCAAATCTTTTTCTTGTTACCTTTATATAATTCTTATTATTCTGTTTTCAACTTCAATGTCTGCTTCCTATGTAATGCTCATCATCCCATTAAACCTGTTAATAATTTTTTTGTACTAAACTCTGAGTTTATCTACCTAATACTTATTTCTGTGCTAAGACTTGCTGGTGTTTATTTATTCAGAAGGCATTTGACTTTATTTCATGAGCATTGTCACAGTGGGTGTTTATATCTAATATATTCCAGCAACTATGTCATTTCTCGATCAACTGGCATGTTATTTTTATGAACTCTTTCTTGTCTTCTTTGTAATTTTGACTTCTATCTTAGACACTGTTAATAGAAGGTTACAGAATACAAAGTCTTGTTTATATTGCATAAAAATAGCAATTTTTTGAATGTTTATGTGTGCCTGGTATGCATGTATGCAAATTCATGTTCATGTGAGTGTTTGTGTGCTGGTGGATCTGCACAAATGTGCATGTTTTTACACAGGTCAGATGCTGATATTGGGTTTCTTCATCACTTGCTATAAACCTTATAAATTGAGGAAGCATCTTCTAGTTGTGCCCGTATCTCACAAATTTATCTAGCTTAGTTAACCAGCTTTTGTTGAGGAGCTCAAGGATCATGAACCCTTTCACATCTACCTTGCATTTACCTTGACATTTCAGATTTTGCCTTCAGATACATGTGGCAGGCACTTTATTCCCTTATCCATTTACAAGGCTCCAATTGTTCTCTTGTCTATTAGAGCAAAGTTGCCTGAACACCACTCACTGGCCAAAGCAAGTGTGTGTGTGTGTGTGTGTGTGTGTGTGTGTATTGAGTCTTAACTGCATAAGCTTCCTTTATTCAATTTTATCTCTTTTGTTGTGGCCACTGTTGCAGTCTACCTCCCTGAAGACTGTTATAGATGGCAATCCAAATTCCTAACTGTTTTCAAAGCAATCCTGATTGTCCACCTTCTACTTTTAGACAACACCTTAAATATTCCTTTGGAGAAGGATCTCTGCCTTCTGCCATAGTTACAGGTATACCTTAGCCTCCTATTTCTTAAGTTAGAGCACAAGCTATAACATCCTGAACCTGCTTTTTTTCTTCACTCTTAGGATGAACATATCAACATTTTCCAATAATAACTGTCATGTACTATGTGTTCAGTCAACCAGTATTTAAGAAGTAAATACATCTGCAAAGTACATGACAGTTCTCTGTTGTAATGAAAATCATTGCCATGGTATTTTTCAATTGGATTCATTGAGTATGTCTTTCCTCCTCTGTTCTCTTCTTTTTTTTTAACCATTCATGAGAAATTCAGATGTTATCCAAATGCAGCTATACAAGTATCCCTAAAACTGCAACCCGAAATTTTAAAATAGATTGAAGTATAAAATACATTGATAACTATTAATGATTGGGGAACATCTAGACATGAAGAGTTATAACATTCATTGGATGAAATTAAAGAAGGTCTGAGAAATGGTAAGATTTTAGACACAGGAGTTACATCTTTGTGAAGTATTAAACTAGATTTTATAAAGTATTTCTCTTTTCCTTTTTTACTGATTTTTATTGAGCTCTACATTTTTTTCTCTGCTCCCCTCCCTGCCTCTCCACCTCCCCTCTTCAGCCCTCCCCCAAGATCCCCATGCTCCTAATTTACTCAGGAGATCTTATCTTTTTCTACTTACCATGTAGATTAGATCTATGTAGAAACTATTTCATAAAGGGGTGAACTGTGGTAATGAGAACTCTATTATAATGTTATTTAGGAAACAAATTCTTCATTTTGGCTGAAAACAAATAGCTATATATGTATTAATTTGGACTACTTTGATTAAAGGAGATAAAAACATAATGAAATTTCTAAAGATATGGAGAATACAGGTCCTCAAGTTACCTCAAATTACAGCAGGGGCAGGATTCAAAGGCATCCATGGTTGTAGAGCTGAAATATAAACTTCGTGTCCCATCTATTACACTGGACACTTTTTCATGCCATGGCCACACTTTCTTGCTGGAAAAGGTCTTTCTCATAAGCCAAGTCTATGACGTCACAGTCTTGGAAATAACTTATTTTCTATGAAGATAGTACTCCTTTGAAAGGTACTCTGGACATTCTTAGGGCTCTAGTTGCAACTAATGCACCATGATCCCAGGGTGAATCTTCCTGAACAAACCTTTCGGAAGAATGATGGGCTATAGCATTTGTCATAAGCATATGTCTTTTTTTTCCAGAAACACAACAAATAGGTCTCCTATAAAGACATAAAAATAGAGAAACAATAAAAAGGAAAACACTGTTTTCTTATTTGATTTTATTTTTTTGCAAGACTGGGGTGGAAACCATGGCTTTGCACATGCCATACAAGCCCTGTACCTTTCATAAAGTAAAATTTACCTTCCAAATTAAATGATTTCATTTTGTCAATAAAGCATCTGAGGAATATAAATAATAAGTAATTGCCATACTAAAGTAGAAGAAAGATGGAAATGTTAACGACTGTCTCACTCAAATGCTCCCACTCTTTCATTAACTCTGGACTTTTCAGTCTTGGCACTGTTGAATATTTAAGATTAATAGATAGAATTGTCATGTGTTTTTCATGGTATGATGTTAAGTTGCCACCATTTAACTCTACCAATTAGAAATAAATAATAAGTATAGCCATCCACAGCAATGAACACCCAGCATATGCTCTGTGTAATGCTGACCCTGAATAAGAAACATTTTGGTACAGTGTTTTCATGAGTGTTCTGTTTTGGGTCTATCACATCCTCAAAAATGCTTCATTGGAAAATGCTCTTTATGATCAAGAATTAGAAAAAAGTTACATACACACTATATACTTGTGCCCACTGGCATTGATGCAGAACACAGACATCACAAACATCTCTAAGGTCCTGCAGTAGAAAAATCTATTCAAAGTTTAGTTCAATTAGCTATTGTTAAATTTTAATTTCTCCTCAGCTGATCAAGAACTCAAAAATACTTAGATATATTTTCCTCCTTAATTCTAATGCCTGTTTATATTCTTTCAAGCCCTCTGTCTTTCTGAAACTATTATTCCTTACAAAGAATTCTTCCCACCAACATTTGCCAAGTTCTTTTGTTTTTATAAATATATCACTTCCATCTATTCATGATGTCCAGGATATTCCTGTTCATGCCTGTAGTATTCACATGAAAAAGTCATTGCTCAATGTTGCCTGTTTACACTTGTGAAATATAAACAACTTTCTCTCTAGGTCTTCTAGCATTTACTTAATATTTCCAGTTACCTTCATTTGCCTTCTTTTAATGTAGCAGATATTAATTGAATATATTGTTCTGAAGAGCAGTTTACAAGGTCCTCAAAGTTAATATACTAATAAGTAAAATAGATTAACATCCATTATCAATGAGAATAAGATAAGCACTGCCCTACAGGAAATATGAATTGTCCTATTGCAGCTGAAATATCCCAGGACAGGGTATTGTCTGACATGGTGGAACAACAGATAAGCAGTTATATCAAAGTAAATTAGGGGCAACCTCAAAAGAAAACCAACTTAGATAGAATGAGAAAAAAATTTAATAAAAAGAAGACAACAATTCAAATGTCATATAGTGTGACCACTACAGAATACCACAATCAATCAGAATGCAGAGTTGTGGAGTCCAATCACAATGGATGCTTCTAAAAATAACTACCACATCCAAGGTTCAGGGAACACAGTAGAAGAGGGAGCAAAATGCGTGTTATATCCAGAGGATCAGGAAATTTGCTCAGAGACTGTCTCCTAGCAATGTCAGAGGCTAAACCCATAAAATCTTCCCAACATGACTGCTCAACATGAGCTGAACAAGAACAACAACAGACACGCTAGAGTGAATGGGGAAAGTCCAAAAAGCCACAACCCTACACAAAGAACTACAAAGAATGGCAGAATGCTATCATTTGGAGCAATAGGCTACCTCAGGGAAGAGTGCATAAAATGATCAGTGTTGAAAACATGTATAAAAATAACATATTCAGATCATATTTATGGCTATATGTGTATATTTATGTAATAAAAGTTAATAAAAAAGAGGCCATAAATTTGGAAAAAAATATAAAAGAGTTATATGAGACAGTTTGGAAAAACAGAAAGGAAGAGACTAATTATGTAACTATGACATAATTATCAAAAATAAAGGATGTTATAAAAGAGGATGTGTATCTTTCATATAACTGCAATGACAAATAGCCTGTGAAGATTTAATTACAGATTATGAACATGAGGTGGTATATACAGAAGAGATAGACATCGTTTACGCACTGGGGTAAGGTCAGATGGACACTGAAAATGTGGCCCTAGTCTTCACGATGTCCTAGATAAACAGAAGATAGTCTAACTCGGGCTCATTATTAAAACTATATGCTTGAGTAAATAAAATTCTTACATTCTCTACAGTTCAAGGAAGAGTGGGTGAATCTCCACACTATGTCATTGTATTCTTATAGTATTTCATTTTGTTGGTGCGGTATTTGAAGCAGGAAAAACTTTATGTTGGGAACTTTGTTTGAATGTTCTCTAACTCAGATGTAATTTATGGCATTGTGCGATATACACTGTTAAAATTTCCACTCTATACTCCCACATACTAGCTTAAAAAATAATTCTTCTTCACTTTGAAATGTGGATCATGCTTCCTGCACAAGGTATATATTTTTATACTATCAAGCAACTGGTGGTGTCAAATGCCTTCAAAAAACATTGAAATTGTGAGCTACGGGGGACAAATTGCAATCATTTCTGATGGTCAATAGGCGTTTCATCAAGAGAATACAAACACCGTGTCAGTATAAATGACTTCGTTTCTGTATTAACTTGAGTTTGCAGGTTATAAATCCTTCTCAGTTCTTACCCCCTCCATGCACGTAAAAAGAAAAATGTATTAAAGGCCAACAACCTACGAATGAGTTTGTTGCAATTAATTTTTTGTCATTTCAACATTTAAATTTACAGTTATTGCCTTGAATGTGAATGCCTGACCATTACCTAGGAGTTATGATATGCCAAGAGTAATTAATTCCTTCCATGTATTTATTCATACAATCTTCAGAGAAGTATTACATGGCGGATTTCACTTTTATCCATGTTTTCCAGTAAAAGCTGTGAACATAGCACTCCTTCAATCCCAGCACCTGGAAGGCAGAGGCAGGTGGATCTCTGTGAGTTTGAGGCCAGCCTGGTCTAC
>LOJH01026037.1:12496-22502 GCA_001685095.1 Ellobius talpinus
TCCAAAGCTACAGAGAAACCCTGTCTCAAATAAATAAATAAATAAATAAATAAACAAACAAACAAACAAAAAAGCTGTGAACATAGAATTATTATCTGCTTACCCCTAATTTGTGTGCTTTTAAATTGTGGACATATTATTCTTCTGTTTATTAAGTGACATTCCACTAGCATTTCAACTTTGAACTTCACACACACACACATGCAGCGACATTCCACTAGCATTTCAACTTTGAAGCAATAAACTTCACACACACACATGCAGCGACATTCCACTAGCATTTCAACTTGGAAGCAATAAACTTCACACACACACACACACATGCATTTTAAAGATTTGTTTTTCTGGCTATATGCCTGTTTATGTATGCTGTGTATAGGAGGAGTACCCATAGAGGCCAGAGGAGAGCATCAAAAGGCATGGGTCTCCAGGTGGTTGTAAGCTGTCCAGCATGAATGCTGAGAACTGAATCCAGGTTCTCTGGTGGAGCAGCAAATACTCTTAAGCGCAGAGTCATTACTCCACATTACTCCAGCCCCTCAAATATGTAGATAAGGAAGCTAGATGTATGCAAAGTCTCTCAAGGAAAATGAAATTGACTCAGTGCAACCTTTCCTTTTGAGAATTTCACCAACATGGGTCCAATTTCTAAAAAGGTATCAGGATGTTGTCCCTCCCATTTTCCATGGTATCTGTTTTGTCTACATGTATATCTTTGCATTTGTAAAATATAAACTTATAGTTTTCCAGGTCACTGGTCATATATCTAAGTACACATTCTAATGGGGAAAAAAGCAGAGGAAGGAGTGGAGAATAAAGGAGAGGCAGAAGTAAATACTCTGGATAAAGTTGTTGGGGGACACTTTCGCAAGAAGTTTGCATTGGAATGAAAACTAAATGAAGAGATTAAAACAGTTATGGTGTTTCCAACTGAGATGTGTTATTCTAAACCATAGTGTTCTGAAATAAAGTCTGTTCAAATTGTCTCAGACTGTGGATCTCAGACAAGGGAAGCAGAATAGTTTCTAGGAATAATGGAATAGGTAAGGCCAAGACCAACTACAGAGTAGTCAATGCCCATCAGAAATCTTGAGTTCCACCAGTAAGGTATAAGAACTTTCTGATGGGACTCTTATAATATCTATTTAGATATAAACATGTTTGGGCTTTTATCTGTTGGTGCCTTAAAAAAATCCAGCAGGCCATATTTTGTAATAAAATCATTTTAAGTTGTCATTTTATCACATAAAGTGAAATATTCCTTAAGTGACTACATCTTGCAAAGAATATGAAATGGACATATAACATGTCCCTCACAGCCACAGGAACTTCCCATTATTATATATTTGATTTTAAAAAATGAGACCAGTTTTAAATAACTGTGATTTAAAATTATGAACATGTAGGCTGTGTGTGACATTCAACTGCAAATGTAGAAATGAAGTTTCAGTAAGGATATCCTATTTAGCAACTGAAATTGGTGGCATTTTGAAACAAAGTCTGTGGGTGTACTGGCCGTGGTCACAACTGCAAGGCAGCACTAGTCTTGAGTGCTTAAGAATTTCTCACTGTACAAGAATCAGCAACCCATAGGGCCTCCAGCATTTGTAAGGCAGAAAGAGAGAGATCACCCACATCTATACTATGCTAAATTAATAAAAAGATAATTGTATAAAATACTATTTTAAAATGTTTTCAAAAATTCATTTGAAGATAATCTGGAGAACTTGTAAACATACTTTAAGACAACTGATCAAAACTTATAGTTTAGCTGCTAGAAAAGTGAGACTGCCAGAGGATGTGCTGAGAGCATATGAGTCTGTCTGTTAATCAATTCACTGAAGTATCAGTAAAACTGTGTGTGTGTGTGCGTGCTTGTGTGTCTATATATGCGAAGGCACACAGTTGTAGGCAGATGACCATGTGTACAAGTACATGTGGAGACAGAGGTGAAACTCAGTTATTGTTACTTGGGCCCCTTTCACCTTATCTTCTGAGGCAGTAGCTCTCACTGCTCCAGAGCTCACCATTTATGCGTGGCTGGCTTGTGGGAAAGTTCCAAGGACCTCCTCTAGCGCTGGGGTTACAAACTGAAGCAAAACTGCATCGCCCATTTTATTTTAACAGGAGTTCTTGGGATGATACCAAAGCCCTTGTGTTTGTACAGCAAACACGTTCCTGACTGAACCATCTTTCCAGCCCCAAAAATTACTGTTTGGGAGACAACAATCTCCATTGTGCAGAAGAAATCTAATAGGCACGTGCCTATGTAAGTGAACACTGGTAGATGTCTGGCACCTCCACTCATCCATATTCTGTCTACAGATGATGAGACAGGGCTTGAACAGCAAAGGCAAGGGTTGAAACAGCGGCTCTGGCGGATACACACCGGCCAGGTCTTCTCTCAGCCCATTTGCAGACAACTGCTCTTTGGGTCCTGCACTCACCTCTCACACGATATCCAGGAGGCATTAAACATGATGGATTCACAAAGGACACTTTACAAGTAGCACTAAAGCTTCTACATGAAACGTACTGAGTTGAAGACATAAATGCAATCCAGAAGGCTATGCCCAGGAGAGGATGTGGACCTGCCAACCACATCTAGGTCAGGCATGCCTTTGTGCCAGGAAAATGTTCAGAGCTAGACTGTCAGCATCATACAAAGGATTACATGGCAGCCCTTCACTCAGCTGATAGTTGCACAGGGATAGCATGGTTTTGTTCCTATTTAAAGATTCAAAAACTGGAGCATAGGGCATCTGAGACCAAATAACTAGAAAATAGCAGAATTTGTGTAAATACCTAGGTCTGCCAGACTTCAAAGATGATGCTTCTGACTAGTGTTTGTATTAAACAATGCTGTATCCAGTGAAATAATTTTTACAAATTATTTTGAAAAGTTAAAGAATTAAAGATATTAACAAACTCATGAATAAGTTCATCTTTAATAAGAGTGGATGCCTCATGGGGCAAGGTAGAAGGGGAAAGGAGAGGAAAGGAGGGAAAATGGTGGATAAAAATGTGTAACAATAAAAATATTAAAAAATATTTTATAGCAAACTGACATATGTTGAAATACTAATTCTCCATAAAACCTTTGATTCAATAAAATAATAATACATAAGAAATAAGATGAAGAAAATTCAATAGAGGCTATGGGAAGGGAAAATAAGGAGAATAATTAAAAACTGATACTTTAGAGGTTGGGTAGTTAGCTCAGTGCTAGAGCGCTTGCCTGCTTAGCAAACACAGATTTTGGGTTTTATCCCTATACCTGTGTGAGGAATTAAAAAATGCTATTTGTTAAGTATCTATTGTGTTCACTTTATTAACATTTTAGAAATATTTTATTCAAAATGTAAATGCAAGCCAGCATTTTTATTCTTGCAATAGATAAACAACACACATGTATTCCAGTTTTCACTCAGACACAGCTCATCTTTGCATCACTGTACCAGAAGAAGGATAGAAGGAACTTCAGACAAAAGAACACAGCACTCTCTAGAGACTAGAGCCTCCAAAGATGATATATGAATAACTATGAGAGTATAACGCTAAAATTAAACGATTATGTAGTATAGGTGAGAGATGGAATAGAGAACAGTTCCTGTGCATTGCATTCTACAAATTAAACAAAACTATGTTAAAAATATGTAATGAATGTAGGAATGCGGAGTCATATTTGTCTTAATACTGAGAAAAAGCAGTTGGACCTATGATCAAACCTAAAAGAAGGTGTCGCCTATTGAAAGTGTAGTTTGATGTCTGATATGGTCAAGAAATTCTGTAATCAATGCCTCTGTCTCCACTACACATACTTCAGTTTGATAGAGTCCTGGGCTAGGGAAATTAATGCAAAATCAAGTTTATAGTTGTGAAAAATATGTATTCTAAAATGTTTTCTAGTTACTGGAACAGTAGTAGATCAATTATGAAGTTTTTAAAGATTGGCTTAAATTTATATTTTATATGAGAATGTTTGCCAGCTTGTATATATGTGTGCCAGGTGTATGCAAAGCCAAAGAAGGGCACTGGATTTGTTTGGAACTGGAGTTACAGATGCTTGGTCCTCTCCAAGTGCTTTTAACCACTGAGTCTTCTCTCCAGCCCTTAATAATGCAATTCTTAAATCTCCTTCCATGAACTCTTCCTAGGAAATTCCTAAACTCACTATCTTCTGTGAAAGCCAATGTTTACTGTTTAGTTTACCCATGTCCAAACTGGACTGAAGAAAATATGTCCAATAAACCTACAAGAAAAATAATAGGATGTTTGTTTTGTGTTTTGCCAGATGAGATGGCATTTTGAAGTATTTTGAAAAAAATCAATAAAGAAATTTAGACAGTTTACAATATAAAATAGATTTTCTACAAAACTGAAAATGAACATTCTTCCCAAGAAACATATTGACACTTGTATTATTCATGACACTATTTGTCACTTTGCCTTGATATCGAAATGCATTTGTTTGGTGCTACTGAAAAGCGAACCCAGGGCTACGTGAGTGCTGTACCACTGAGTTTTATTTATTAAAATATGTGTTTCTCTCTTTCCATAAAAACATCCGTTGTTCAGAATATTGGAATAGAATGCTTTGTGTTTATCCACTTGTAAAGGAGTGCCCTACACTAGGGACTGGGGAGGTGACTCAGTGGTTCAGCAGCTTTGCTTGCCTTTCCCCAGGAACTCAGTGATTTATTCACAGTACCCACATGGGTGAATCTTACACCTTCTTCTATGCTCCACATGAATATGCACAGGTGCCGCATACACATACTTACATGCACACATACACACAAAAAAATTAAAGTAAAGCTTAGAAAAAACATTTTTAAAAAGAACCATTCCACATCTATCTTATATAATCTTTGGTCAAATTAGCACAAGGGACTAAATAGTCAAATTATACTTACAAAATTAGGAATTTTACCTACTCTTTTATTTTCTTTCCTGGAGTTCAGATAAAACACTCTGTTGAAAGCACCTTAAAGAAAAAAATTGTTATTTATCCCACAGATCCATGTTACAGTCCACCATGAAAGGGAAGTCAATGAAGTCGGAGCCTGAAATAGCTGATCAACTGGCATCTAGGTTAGAGGGAAAAAGCAGTGGATGTATGTTACCATTTGACTCACTCTCTCCCTTGCCCAGAGACTGATTTCACCCAAGGTAGCTAGGTCTTCCTACTTCACTGAATGAAATCAAGATAATCTCTTCTAGACATAGTCAGATTGTGATCTCCAAGGTGATTCTAGGTGTTGTCAACTTTACAGCTAACGTTCATCTGCTAGTCACTACTATTAAATTTTCTAAGAATAAAAGTAACTATAAAAATAGTCTAACAGTTGGAGTTGTGGCATCTCTGACTCTTTTGCCTGCTTTTGAGACCCTTTTACTCCTATTGGATTGCCTTTTCCAGCCTTGACATGAGGGTTCCTGTATAGTATTACTGCATCTTGTTATGTGTGTTAAATTGATATCCCTAGGATCCCTGCCCTTTTCTGAAGGGAACTGGAAGAGCAGTGGATCCGGGGGAGAGGGACGATGGATGTAGCAGGGGTAGAATTGGAAGGAGTGGAGGAAGTTGACGCTATGGTCAGGACATATTGTGTGAAAGAAGAATAAATAAAAATAAAACATTAAAATATAATCAAGTGATAATTATGTAAGATCTCAAATGTTTCTTTCCAATTTTTCTCTTTTGGGGAACAGAAGGCTTTGCTCTGGACATACACTAAACCACGAAAGTTTCCTAAGTATTATGTATAGTCACACATCTTCAGAAGAGAAGCCTAGAAAGTAGGCATATGCTCTACTTGCTTGTATTCACAATCTGAGTGTCTCAGTGCCTCCTCTCTTGTGAAGACTTCTCCAACAGGAGCAGCGGGCTACAGGGTTGCTGCTTAAAAACAGCTTCGAACTGGCATTTTTACCTCCACATATTTTTTTAGCAGCACCAATACCAGGTGCCTAGCCTAGGCTTGAAACTATTATTATTATTATTATTATTATTATTATTATTATTATTATTATTATTTAGAAACATGATCTCAGTGCTAGTCCAGGCTGGTCTCAACCTCCCAAGTGCTGGGATCAAAGGCATGAGTTACCACTCCTTGCTTTGGAACAGAGATCTGACAGAAGATGTATAGAGACTGTCACCATGACACTAGAGAAAAATGGATAGGTTGCCTAGCAGCCACACCAACGTAGATCTTCCATCACCTCAGAGCTACCGCCTAAGAAAAGAGGCTTGGTCCAGTTATTTGACCACAGGTAGTATTCAGACCTTTTTGGCTATAACTGTTGCCAATGATATAGTGCTCAAGAGCAGAGGAAAGAAACGTTCACCAAAAGCCTGCTTCCACATCTTAAAGCAGGCCTGGGCACTCATTCTCTCTTGCCTATTACCCCCAATAAATAGCCCCTGACCAAAGGAGCTTACACACACCAAGCAGACAATTAGATAATAGGTGATTTCTTTTATCCTCATCTAAATTCTCAACAAAAGTCAGTTAGCTCTCAGTTGGTCCTGGCATATGACCCTATAAGATTTGGTGTAGGAAAGGTATATTCTTTTGTTTTTCCTCTTGTGTTTTCCAAGTCTGTGCCACCTGAAGAATATACATCTGATTTAAGAATACTCCTAATAGCATGAAGAAGAAATGAAGCTGAATAACCACAGAGGAATAAATTAAAACAGTTACAAATAGTTGGATCCCCAGTTAGATCTATAATGTTGTGCCTTCTGTGTTTCTATATCCACCTACCAATTGCAGCTTTTTCCTTTTAATTATGTAAACAATTGCTTGAAATTGCATCATTGTCATTCTCAAACAGTGTTAATGAATCATAATATATACAGTGCATCTTTAAATTGAGTCACATTATTTTCATAACTGATAAAATGTCATTTTGATATTTTGACAATTTGACTTTTTCCTTTCTTATATTGTAAAATGTTCACGAACTAACACAGTTTGAAATTCAATTTACCACAGAGAAGGAATGGCATGAAACTTTCTATGGTTTATGTTTTGAATGAAAGTGTTTAGAAGCTGTTGGATGGGCAACAGAGCTGTGAAACAGTCTTCTGAGTGGGACACGGCCATAGCACTCAAGAACTTGTGGCATCTATGGTGGTTTCCTGCACACTGTCAGGGCAGCCAGATTCCTAGCGTACATAGAGAAGGCTGTGCTCCAGGCCACACACCTTTGGTGAGAACCTGTTGGTGACTGACAGCTGCTAGGGGAGGGAGAGTTATTCCTTTTTGTACACTGGACCATTGGCAGGTTTGGTTCTACATCCATTATGTATGGGTTGCACCAACCAAATTTAGTCAGTTATCAAAAACATAAAAGACATAAAATTGGGAGCAGGAAATTTCAGGGAGAAATTGGGTAAACATCATTTTTCTATGTATCTGTGTCTGAAATTCTCAAGAACAAAAAGAAAGTCTTATGCTATTCCTTCTCTGTGGTGAATTGAATTTCAATTTAAAAATAATTTTAAATACCACTAAAGGCAAAAAAGTTTTTCTTATTAAAGAATATTGAGGTTTTGACAGCATAGATGAATGCAAAAGTAAAAAGAAAAACAATCTAGCAATCATAGCAACCATTACATGCTAACATATTTTCTGCACATAAGTATAAAACAAATATATAAACCCAGAATCATGTGTATAGAAAACCACTATATTTTAAATGCACATTTTTATTGTTAAAATATATCAGAAATTTCTTTACATAATTGAAATTTTGTAAGTAGAGTTTTGCTTAAAACTTATTTTTTGTTGTTTTTAGCATAGAATAAAATTTATTGAGACAGCTCTCATCACTCAGTAAAATATAAACAATTAGTAATACTTTAAATGTGACTACTTTAATTGCAATCAACACCATTCAATAAAGAACCATTATTAATTGGTTTCGTGTCATCTCCTTCTGGGGGCAGTTAACAAGTCACTTGAACCATGTGGGAACATTGAACATAATCTAGAACAGAGAAACAAACAATTAAATAAAAACTGCTCCTGAATTTTTGCTGAAAGTCTAATCAGCCCTGAACAAGAAATTCTCTGCCTACAGTTCTGTCCTGTCAAATCACCTCCACCAAGTGGCATTAATTTACTAAGCGATATTTCAAAATTACAAACCCAAACCATCCATTCCATTTTTGGAGGTTCTTGATAAATCCAGTTAGCTTCTCAGAGGGAGGAGGAGGTGTGGCCTCTGAACTCATTTCTCTTGGTCCTCTTGCCTCACATACTCAGCCATGCCTTAGACTCAATGGACCCCCTAATCAGCTTCTATATGTTTTCTTGCTGAAAGAAACTCACTGCCTGGAGGTAAACAGGATCATTTAGTATAATCCTATTATACTAGGAGTATTATGTACCCTTATGTATTATTTACTTACTTTCTTCATTGCTGGGACCAAATGTCTGGCAGGAAGCAAGTAAGAGATGTAAAGTTGGTCATGATGGAGGAAGGAATGTAACTGGAGTTCGAGGATGCTTGCTCATGGTTGGGTGGATTTAGGAACAGAGAAGGAGGAAACCTGTGTCTCAACTTTCTCTTTTTTCACCTTTACTTGGTCCAGGACCCCAGCCCATAAGATGCTACCATCCACACTTAGGATGGCTCTTCCTCCTTCATTTAATTCTCTGTAATATTCCCCTCATACACACACTCAAAGCTAATTCGTGTGATTCCCCTAGACATTTCTTTATCAATCAACTATGAAAGTTACCCATCTGGCATTGTAGCACTTGCCTTCTAGCCAACCTATTCTTGGGGGATTTTGTTTTCTGAGCCCAGAGAAAGACACTTTGACCTTAAATGAGTACCTAGGTTGCTGTTGGATCTCTGCCTGTTACTTCATTCCATTTAGTACTCAGAAGCCTGTTTCAAGGAATTCCGTACCCAGAGCATTATACTATACCTTTCTGACATATCAGGGGAAAACAGAAGTGATTCATCAGCTTGTTTCAGTTTTGGTGCCCATGGTGTGTTCTGAAATCCCTAAGTAGGAATAAATCACCTGCTCTGTTCTATGATGAGCTCTGTTTCTCCCATACACAGTGCTTGTAAACCGTACATCATAGTTGACGGCACTCTTCCTCCTCGGCGTCACATTTGCTCATGAATGTATAATGTGGAAGTTACAGTTTTAGTAACTGTAATTGTAAGGCTCCAATCTTCATGCCCTCAAACCTTGACTTGAAATTGTTCCAGTGGTAGTGGAACAGAATAGAGGCAGGAAGGAAAGAGAGAAGAAGGCAGGGGAAAAGGGAAGATGACATTTGCCTCAATATTACTGAAAGCCCCCAATTTTGGCTACACCATGGAAAAAATGTAAACCCAAGCAGCAAGCTCCAGGACTCTCTATGGGAAAATATGAGAACTCTCTGTCAGCAGTCACAAGCAGAACAGGCAGGCTGTCATGGCTGCCTGAGCAGGGACTTTATGTGGCTGGGGTTTTTACAGAGCTATTATTCAGCAATATTTAACAGCAACAACCTTCACCTGCACCTTTGAGCTCACTTGGACTTTAAATTTAACTTTATCTGAGGTTATATCAAGCCAGTAATGGAGTTAAAGGCTAAAACCGATTTGCTGAAATTATAACTTTTATTACCAAAACTAAGAGGCCACCCTGGGTTTACCATAGTGTGTAATAAGGAAGGCAGGCTCCTATCTCTCCATACATGTATTTTGATAACATCAGATTCCAGCTATAAGTCCCTAGAACAGCAAATCTGGAAAGATACCTCTCTGCCCTAGAGTTTTCACATCGTTGGCACTTGCTTTTCCTTAGCCATGCCTTCTCTTCTTGCTCTTTCAGATTCACCTTTCCTTTTCTGCCCCTTTCAGTACCTTGACTCTTTATATTTTTATTTTATTTTATTATTATTATTATTATTAAAAATTTCCACTTCGTCCGCTCCTCCCTCCCTCTCCCTGGGAATAGAACCCAGGGCTTAGCTCAAGCTAGGCA
>LOJH01026039.1:3596-17472 GCA_001685095.1 Ellobius talpinus
TGTCTGTCTGTCTGTCTGAATCTGTGTCTGTCTCTGCCTCTCTCTCTTCAGTGCTCTGTGTGCTAATGACCAGACACACAGCATGTGTGGACACCGTTTTGAAGTGAACCATAAGGCACAACCTCTCCAGAAGCATTTGCATCTGTAGGGCTGAATGCTGCCATTCATGTTAGAATATAATAATTGCTGTTATGACTGCATTGCAATGCTTTTCCATACCCATTCCTTTGAAGTATTTTCTATCATTCATCCCCACATGGCCCCATGTAGCTTGTTAGTAAACACACCTTAACCCACAGGACTCACTACCTGAGTGATTATTTAAATACCACAGGGAACGCAGTTCTCTTCTCTCTCCAGGAAGATGGATATCAAAGCCAGAATGAGTCATGCCTCAATCAAAAGGACATTTTTTAAGGCAAAGGTGATAAAAGAAGAATGTTCTGTGATGAACATTCGATTTTTCTCAAAGCCCAGACTTTCTGCTCAGAGCTACTGCATACCTGCTCTTGGGTTTAATACTGCAGCTTTCAAAAAGCCTCCCTTGTGATTGTGGGCAATTCACAGACCTCAGCTCTTTGCTCCTTGGTGAGGGTTGATGGGCCTGGGAACAATTCTTATTAGGTTTCAATGCATCTGCGGTGCTTAAATAAGAGACTGAAGCAGGCACTTGTTCCATGCTATAAGATGATAAGTTGCATTAATTTTTATTTTAGACTGTCTCCAAACATGGCTTTTATAGACTAATAAAAAAGCAATTTTATAAGTTCACAAAAAACAATGAACACAGCCAAGCATAAATATCTTACAACCAAGGGCAGAGGAAAATTATGAAACAAGAAAATCTGCTGAAAGTGGCACAAAAAAGTACAGCTTGTAGATATTGCCTTCTGGAGGTAAATTAAATTCTCACCTTCATGGGAAAGAAATCTGAAAATGTGAATTTCCACTCATGGGAACTTCCCTCCCCACTCTCACTTTAGTGCTTGGCAATTCTCTCTCCAGATCCTCTACTGATTTACAGCTACCCCGCTGTGAGACGAGCCTCAGGGTCTCAGCAGCTCCTTGAGCGTCTCTGCATCCATGAGCCTCAAGTCTGTGTCTTCTGTATCGTGCTGCTCTCACTGGTCAATATTTTGCCTCTAGGGATTTCACCTCTTACTGAACCTTGACTTTTTCTCCCTGTAACCTTAGAGAGAGATCATGTCTCAAAAATAAGGTGGAAAGCGATTGAGGTATGTATATCATAATGGACCTCTGGCCTAACCACCCCCCACCCCCACACAACAATCCCAGTTTCATTGAACATGGGAGCAAGGCTTGATAGATATTTACTAAATTCTTATTATTACCAGGATTTGGGGGGAAACAAAAGTACTGATACCCAGTCAACCTCGTGAGTCTTGCCCACCACGAGAATCCTTAAATTCTAGTGTAAGAGTCTTCATACAGTGGAAACAGTGTCAATTTAGACATTCTCTTTTGCTCTTCCCTGGATGTCACTGACCACGTAGGCAGAAAGCAATGGCTCCAGCTGCAATGGAACTGAACTATTACACAGCCGCAGTTGAAGATTACTGGAACAGTGACAGGACTTAGCAAAGCGGTTCTATCGAACACCACACAGACTGAACCAGGGTGCCCTGAACTTACAGCTCTGTCTGATTTCTAATTTCCTTTCTCTGAAGTCTACCCACACACTTGCACTTCTCTGCTTTGTTTTCGGTACCTCAGAAAATCATCAATTAGTGGCTCACTACATATTCCATATGCTGCTTCTTCATGATATACTGTACTAGAAAATACTAGAACCTTAATAGAAAGTGTTTCAGCAAAATGACTCCATTGTCGTATATCTCTAAAAACACATTATATAAATTTATGTGCCGAATCAGACAAAGAATTTAAAGTACATTTTGAGTAATTCTGTTAGTAAAGGTAAACTTGAAGATTTTGAAGTATCACTATCACATTAGCAAACAATTTATAATGCCTATGTGAATTTATCTCAATTAATACATTAAATATTTGCCCAAAAGCTTTAACACAAAGCATCAAGCATTATCTAAATCTTTTGTTTGCCTGGTGTTAAACATCTGAATGGACTATTTGGTCCTTCAGATAACTGACAGAGATTGTGACTTTTCACTCCACTGGTCTTGGGCTCACACGATTACATTTTAAGTGTGGAGCCTACATCATCTGTGAACTTCATGCTTCAGCCACACTTTTAGTCCAGGATAAAATTTTTCGTTGCCTGGCATGTGAAAAGGAAGAGACCTGAGCAAGCAAACAGCAGAATGTCTAGGAAATGTAAGGCACACTCTGACACTGTAGACCCTGTGCTTCATAGGCCGCACATAGGTAAGGCTTCGCCAGAGTGATGCTCATGGTGGGTGAGTTTACTGTTTACAAAGATCAGGAGCAATGCCTAGAATTAAGTTGTAATGCCTTTTAAAGATGGGGAGAATGCTCTTCCTATGCTCCTTCCTACTCCGGTACTCCACCCAGCATCACACTTTTGTGTGCAGATGTGTGGGTTGTCCTCCAAGACAGCCCAGCTAGGTCTTTGGTAATTAATTCCACTGAATTCTGACATTCTCTATGGGGATGCTGTCGGCACTCACAAGCGGAGAGCCCAGTGCTATAGCGCTGCCAGCTGAGTTCCCAGGCTGTGACCTGGGCTTCTAACAGCTGGCTATAAACTGTGGTTCTCATGATCTCTTCTTGGGGCTAGGAAATTTACTGGAGCCATTTGAAGAACTCGGGGAAACATTTCACATATATTCGCCAGTTTATTAATAAAGGACATAATAAAGTTAGACATGAACTGATGGATAAAAAGTTAAACAGAGCAAGGTCTGGGAGTTCTGGAATCTTCTATGCATCTATCTAAATATCTAACTATCTAACTATCTATCTGTCATCTATCTATCTAGATATAGATGTAGATATGTAGATTCTTTGTTCCAGGAATCAGGATTGGGGAGCTGAATATGTATTTTCCATTATAACACATTATTTATTGCAGATCCTATAACTCAACACACATGACATACCGTGTATGATCTGCCATTCTCTATGTGCCCCATGGAGGGAAGCTGAGTGGTAAGAGATTTGGGGACTTGGTGGCTACTCCATAATTTCTAAAGGAGGAAGATTTGCCGTCATGAATACTTATCCAAAAGATGGTTTGTCCTAACAAGGATATCATTTCAGTTAAATAATGTGCTTATTTTGAGATTTGGGGGATTTTTATAACTAATAAGAGAATTAGCTATATTTAAACTTGAGTCCAACAAGTCACTGTCTCAATAACTTACTTCATATGTGTTCGTTCACATACCACAATGCCTATCTGTGACAGACGACGTTTCTCTGAGGACTAATTCCTGGCCAGTCTTCTATGAAAGACACTTCCGTGAGAGACTCCCAGTGTAACAAGTATAACACCGACCCAATAAAGGCTTCTGAATGAGGATTTCTTTGTCAATTGCTCATGCCTGGATCAGTCATACGGCCACATTTAGCTGCAAAGATGGATGAGGAATGTGAATCTAAGTATATACCAAGGAAAGTTCAAAATGAGTGCTGTGATCAAATGGCAAGCTTGGCATAAAGCTGAATTGCACCCTCCATGCCACGCTTTGATAAGATCATTGGGAGAACGTGGTTGCTGTTTCCCAGTTCCTATAGCTGATGTGTCAGTCATGGTTCCGAGATTCCAAAGACACAGCCAGCAAGAAAAGCCCCTTTTTGTCACACGAACCGTTTATTGACTCAGAAGTCACGTTGTGTCATAAAAGCCACGTGGATAATTTTCAAAGTGACATCCACCATGCGCAGGAACTACATTTTAAACCTCCATGTCTAGTCTTCTTTTCCCCATTTCTGCAGGCTTCACATTGATTTTCTTTAGGCTTGGATGAGTTTATTTCTTACCTTTTTTTTAATTCTGCCAGGGTGGGAGTTTTTAGTTGAGACTTTTTTCGTCTCGTAAATTGAAGGCTGGAAAAGGTCTGATTAATTTCCAAGAGTGTAAAAAGGTTGTCTTTTTCCCACCCCCATATACCACAGAAAATTGGATCTGCTAATTTAGCTGAAATGTTATGAAGTATGTGCTATTGGGTTGCAACTAATGAAGGAAACTCCATGAGTACTTTGCACTGTGATATCTCTTCAGAGACACCTGTTTCCATTCTACCAAATAGGTTTCTAGCTCAACAATAAAATTGTAGATACATCCAACGACTGTAAGAAGAAATCTACCTACCAATTTAGGAGTACCTAGGCTCTCTGAGGAAGTTGGTTCCTTCACAGTATCACAGACAACTCGTGTCATGGATTGCTCTCATGTAGCTCTACATGAAAATTAACAACAACTGCCAAGACTGTATCATCATTATTATCAAAATTTGAAATTATTACACAAATTCCAATCACTATTTGAGATTCATCAAAGTTCAAAAAATTTTTCCCAATAGAATTGATGGTTGTTTTGGCAACCCACTAGCCTTATGAAGGCTACTGACCCCTATTGAAATACTTAGTGAAAAGATAGTTGCATGTTAGATGCTGTGTCTTTCCTTGGAATTTCACTTCCCGCAGCATTTAAAGTTCTTGGAATTCCACTGATGATGTCCTCACACTGTGTGTGCTCAAAAATTCATGGACCATACACATCTGTGTCTACCCTTTCCATCCTGATAATGTTCCTGAAGGATTAAACCATAACTTTCGACTCTACCACAGTCACATGACTTAAGTGTGGCCTGACATGATCCTACCTTGCATAACAAGAAGAGTCCAAGTCCCTACCTACATCCTGGAAGCAGAATAGTGTCAGAGCGATCCTTCCTGGCTCAAAGGTAAATGGATACAATAGAGGGAGATCTATAGTGATGAGAGTGAAGGCACAGCCTGGAGAGTGACTATGGGAATCTCTTTTCCTCTTCTGCCTTTGCATCCCAAAGAAACTCTTTCGAACTAGGGAGCCTTATTTTTTGTCCCAATATGTATGGAAGCAATCACAAGATGGAGGAGAATCATTCATTTTTCTTTTATGTTGTATAGAGTCTTGATTATGTTTCATAAAAGGGGATGAAGGAAAGGAACATAGATTCCATAATGCTAATTTATTACAACTCTGAAATATGGTGGGTTTCAAGGAACCAGAAAGTACTGAACCTCAGATGCAACCAGGATGCTTTATTTTTTTTCCTTCTTCTGAGTCTTCAAAAGAAATAAAATTATTGCTGGCTCATCTATTTGGGCAACTGCAAAGTTAATTCTGAACACCAGGTAAAAATAATGCATATATAAAACCACACAGCCCCCACTCTTATCCTTACATTCCCTGACTTTCTTATTAACTTTTTTTAATAATTTTCAGTCACATTATGTTATTTTTAACATAACAAATTTTAAAATAAAATAAGATATAAATGCAAAAAAAAATTAATGTGTGACTATAATAAAACTTCTACAATTAGCCATTTAGTAGTATAAAGTCTGAAATGCTACCACAGAAAGTTGGTATGTTTTGAAATTTGTTTGTTTTGGTAGTATGTCTTTTAGCAATAGGAATCCTTCCCCAACTAACTCAAGAAAGATATTTTGAAGTCATGACAATGCCTAGGAGTAATAAAGATATTGGTATTGACCTTAGGGTTATTTTATTTATTTTCTTTTTCTTTTCTTTTCTTTTTATATTGGTTTTTGTTTGTTTGAGACAGGATTTCTTCATGTAACAGTCCTGGCTGTCCTGAAACTTGCTCTGCAGACCAAGCTGGCCTTGAACTTACTGAGATTCGCCTGCCTCTGCCACCCGAGTGCTAGGATTAAAGGTGTGTGCCACCACCGCCCGACTGGACTGGCTTTCCTTTCCAAACAGAAGATTTTGTTGGAGTTGTGAAAGGTGCTACCCCGAGAAGCTGAAACTATTCAAAGTACACCACGACTCACGCAGTGTGTCAGAAATCTCCAGAGGTCAAGAAAATATACCAAGAAATTCACTCAGGTCTCCAGGGGCTAATATTCTCTTGAGAAGACTTTACCCGTCTCCCACTCACTGACATCTCTCTTTTCTCTTGGCCTAGGCTAAAGAGCATCACCTTACAGGTACTGACAGAGTGCAAGATCAAGATCAAGAAGTTGGGTGATTTGCAGGCACAATCCTTGGCCTTGGCCCTACCTGGCCACCACAGAACCAAAGACATCCATCCTCTATTCATTTTTTGCAGTTGGTGTCAGGAGCTGATGACTTTGAGATGACAGGGAGGAGCCAGGTGAAAATAGCTTTACTGCAGGTATTGCTACAGGGAAAAAGGAGATTTTTCCCAGCGCCTGGCCCTGCGTTGGCAAAGATTTCCTTCCTGAGGGCTGTTTGTCAAAGCTGTCTGCAGGGTTTCAGGTAAGTACATTTGTGGAAGATAAGAGCTGTTTCTTTATGTTCTACCAATCAAACACATTGAACTTTACCTGACACTTTGAACCCAGTGGCTCCAAAATGTTGACATGACCTAGGTTCCACGTTAGACAGACAGCCTGTTGTTGCACTGAGAAGAGGTGGTTTATTGTCCTACACAATAAAGTTAAACCCATGATTTATTGTACTTCTATCTAAAATTAAGTTTCTTAGTGCTGTTGTTTCTTGTTATATAACTATAATTTTATGTGCCTAACAAAAATTACATTTCTTTATAATATTATACCCATGCACAGGTTTCAAAAGAGGCATGGCTGTACATTCATTCATTATCTGCATGCACATCTAGATGATGAAGCTTACACAAAAATGTATCTATTAGTTGAAAACAACATTTACCCAATGTAACACCTTTTCTCTAGTTGTGGAATATTCTAGCTCTTTAACAGTCCCATTGGGCAATAAAAAGATTCATATGCTGCTTCAAGAATATTTTATTATTTCCTGCTCATTTTTGATGTCTTTTCTCCATTATATGTAACAGACATGAGTACATTTTCCTGGGTCCCGAGAACTGACACCCTTCAGTTCAGGCTCTAGCCATTCATCTGTTTAATTAAGAGCTATTTGAAGAAGCGGTTCCCCCCCCGACCCCTTGCCGTGTATGTGTTAAGTACCATATGAGACCAATATTGCCTCAAAAGCCTGATCTGCCTCTACATCCTGCACAATAGGTGTGTGTCACTATTTTTGCTTTTATAACAAACGTTGAAAGTAGGATTTCTTACCGTATACATAGTGACTCATGTATTACATATGCACACTCCTCAGCTCCTCGTGCTGGGCACGATACTTACTTACCTACATGCATCCATTCACTTATATATTCACTTATTTAGTGTGTGTGTTGTGTGTTCTATTACATGTGTGGTGTATGCATTTGGGATACAGGCATGTGCCACTGAGCTTTATCTGTGGGTTCTGGGCATTTTAAACTCAGGTTCTTATGCTTATGTGGCAGATCTCCAGTTCCCCCCCCCACCTTTTCCTTTGAGACAAGATCTCATCGATGTAGCCCTAGCTAGCCCTAAATTCATCATCTTTCTGTTTCAGCTTCCCATGGACTGGGACCACGGGCATCTACTCCATTGCTTTCACTGAGTTCTCTCCCGTTAAGCTGCAAGCTTAATTCTGCTCCTGAATGGCTATCAGAAGTGTTAAAAAATACCCACAATGCCCAGATATTAAAAGTATCTCCCCTCAAGGGTGTTTTACATTTTAAGGTATCTAACAGGCTACATTATTTTCCTCAGGAAAAAGACATTTCATTGTTGGAAGGAGCTACCTTGTTAATTTGTGATAAAGAAATGCTCAAAAAATAGCTTTATGGCAAGGAAACCTACAGAGACAGCTGACCCAAACTCTTGGGAGCTCACTGACTCTAGATTGACAGCCAGGGAGCCTGTATGGGACCAAAGTAGACCCTCTGCATGGGGTGACGGTTATGTAGCTTGATCTATTTGTGGGGCCCCTAGCAGTGGGACCAGGACCTGTTGCTGGCATAAGCTGGCTGTTTGGAACCTATTCCCTATGGTGGGATCCCTTGCTTAGCCTTGATGCAATGGGGGTGGGGGTGTGGAGCTGGTGCTTGGTCCTCAACTTGATATGCCATGCGTTGTTGACCCCCCTTTCTGAATGGAGATGGAAGAGGAGTGGATGAGGAAGGTAGACTGGAGGCGGGGGAGGAAACGGGAGGAGAAAAGGAACAGGAAAGTATGGTTGGTATGTAAAACAAAATCTAATAAAACATAAGATCATAACAATGAAGAAAACTTATGGGATACCAAGTGAATACATACTAAGTGCATGGTCAGTGCTGTTGCTAGTCCTCACTGGAAGTCGAGCGAGGGGCTGTCCATGGAAGAAGCTGCTGCTGGCTATAGTGGTACTATGCCCTGCTCCCAGGGTACACATTTCATGGAGGATGCCCACATCCTGATTGCACTTCTGGGTTGTTTTAGTCACACAGTTCAGGAAGTTCTCTTCATGAGGCGACAGCCCTTCCAGAACAAAACAGTGAAACTGAAAACTAGTCTTTCGTAGACAAAGTGCACATTAGATACCATCCTTGGGGATTCTGTTGACATCCGCTCGGTTAAAGTTGTTGAGAAGCCTAATTATTTTGATGAACTATTAAGGCAGTTTATGTGTTTTAGACATTCCCTTAATAAGGTTTTGCACTGCTGGATAGGAAATGTGTCACTGTCTTTACTGCCTTGAGACTCTTCCCATTTTCAACTCGTTTATTTCTGCGACTGTGGCTTCATGTCTATCACGTTTCAGAGAGCTGCCTTTCTGAAATTAAATTCTGGGGATATTTGCATTATCACAAACTAAACTCCAAAGGGAATTTATAAATTTGGAAGATGTGTCGGGGTTATGGGAAGCATTTGTATAATTCTTACTGGTAAGGAATGAATTTCCTGGATTTATCAACCGATTCTATCACTTTGGTGTTTAAAGTATTTGCTACTCTGATTCTCCAGGAATATGTTTTCCTTCCCATGTTCAACACTTCCTCTTGGAGAAGATCTTCGAGGTGTACTGTGCCCTGATTCCTTCCCAGCAGAGTATAAATTTAAAAGTCAGATTAACAGCATGCGTTTTAGAACACAAGATAGTGATTTTCTTTCATTGGACATTATTCCTTGATACAAACTGGAATCATATGAGAAGAGAAGACCTCAACTGAAGAATGGCTCTATCAGATTGGCCTGTGGTAATATCTGTGGGGTGCTGTCCTGATCACTGATTGATATAGAATGGCTCCCACTCATTGCACAATTCCTGGGCAAGTATCCTAGGATCTATGACGTAGCTAGCTGAGCATGAATGATCCCGAAAGCAATGCTCCCCATAATTTCTGTTTGAGTTCCTGCCTCAATAATGGACTGTGACCAGGAAGAGTAAGACAAAATAAACCTCCCCTCCTCCAACTTGCTTTTGGGAATAATGTGTATCACAGTAACAGAAATCAGACTATCATTATACTATTCCCTTCATCTCTGCCTCAGGCAGATACTCGGGCATTAATTTCAGCTACCTTAGGGCCAGCTCTTTTATTTTCTCCACATCCGCAGCTGTCGTATGTGTTTCTACCCAGCATCCTTTGGGTGACCCTGTTCCCTGGGCTGCATCATTTCCTTTCTTGATGTCTCCAGCCTAGAAATGGATATGGTCTCCCAGTTGGGAAATGCTAAGATTTCTCCACAGTATCTCATTTGGCTTCCCAGTGCCTCAATGACCTGAGCAACCAGTTCCCTGGTCAGTACCCAAGCTGAACTGGTTTTGGTTTTTCTGTGAATACCTGACTTATAAACCTCTTGGCACACAACAGTCTTCATTGCATGTTTGCAGCTCTTTTGGTGTATTGTAGTAACAACAAAGAGGAATACAGAAGAAGACAATAATAGATTTAATTCTTATCAAGATGCTTAATCATAATTGTCGAACATTTGCATGTGTGTAGCATATATATACTAACATATATTACATATATGCTAATATATAATACTAGTATATATACTAATATATTATATATTAATTATATGCTAGTAAGCAGACATGAACTGGTTTTGTAAAAGGATTTTTTCTATTGTCATGCTAAACCCACAACAATCCTTTCTATTTATACTTAAGGAAAATATTTTGGAAGAAAGAAATGCTCTCATTTGTGGGTTTCTGTTTGATTCATTTATTTCTTTTTTCTTTTGATAGGTTAATGTCTGTTAAATCATCTAATCAAAACCCTAAACCAAGTACATCATCAATTATAATTTCCTACTGAGGTCTTTTACATATCTAGGCCAATTCAAATAAAGATGTTTCTCAGATGTTTTTGCAGCACTATTTTGTAAGACTCAAGCATACATAAAATTTCTTCAACTACATTCAAAGGATTAATTAGTAGTGACTGTGTGAATCTGTACAGTGTAAAAGAGGGTAATGTTTACTTTCACAGCATGGTACTTTGAAAATGAAAAAGAACAAATAAGAATTTTCCACCATTTGGCTGACTACCCCTCAATCCAGGTGACTAACCTTCTATCAGGGTAACTACCCCTCCATCCGGGTGACTACCCCTCCATACGGGTGACTACCTCTCCCTTCCAGGTGACTACCCCTCCCTTCTGGGTGTCTACTTTGCCATCTAGCTGGCTACCACACCATCCAGGTGACTACCCCACTATCTGGGTGACTACCCCTCCATCCGGGTAACTACCCCTCCCTTCTGGGTGATTACTCCTCCATCCAGCTGACTACCCCTCCACCCAGGTGACTACCCCTCCATGCATGCAACTACCCTTCCATCTAGGTGACTACATCTCCATCCAGGATAGTACCCCTCCATCCGCGTGACTATTCCTCCATCCAGGTTAGTACCCCTCCATCCAGGTGACTTCCCCTCCATCCAGGTTACTATACCTCTTCCTTTCAGCTAAAAGTAGTATTGGTAGAGAAGTTGCTCATTCTTAGCTCTGTCCCCAATTGCTGTTCAAACAGTTCTAGCTTTCTCCAGACCCCACTTTCTTCTACTCCTGAGTATAGAGTTAAAACTATATTTATAGCTTCCATTGCAGAAAGATGAAGTCATGTGTCTGAGTTCTGGCCAGAGGAATGTGGGGGAAAGCAAACTGTTCCCTTTTCAGTCCTGACCCCCAGAGACCACTTGAGATATTTTTCACTTGTGCTTGATTGCTTCAACATTGCCCAAAGAAAAGAATGTAATCGAAGAATCTAAGTCTCTCAAAGATGTCAAGGTGCAAGATGAAGCTCAATTCATGAATGACTGTGGCACAAAATGTCCCATCCTCCAAAAGTCTAATAGGTATTATACTGTGATATAAGGGGGCATATTGCTTTAATTGGGTTATACTGCTGAGACTCTCAGGTTCATGTAGCAAGGTTTAGCCTTCATTAGTACTCAGTTGTTACACTGCTCAGGTCTAATGTTTCATAGCATCTCTAAAGCAAAAGCATTTTCAGAACTTCCATGATAACTGTCCACCAGTCATATAAGGACACAACACTGATGTCCCAGGACCACCAGACACCCATACAGGCAGCGATAAAACTGTGCTGTAAGTGTGGAAGCATGACATATTGTCAAGTTGATTTGCACCCTCCAATGCTTTTAATTCATATAATTTTGTATAGATTATCCTGAATAATATATGGAACTTGGGGATATCACAACTCATATTTAATATAATATTTAGTATACTGTTTGTACCAGTTTGCTTTCCCTTGTGTGTCTCCTGCTGTCATGTCTGAGGCTAGGGCATGCTAACTTCCAAATGGCATCATTATAGAAGGCAAAGAATGTTTCCCTGGGAGGAAAAAGAGAATTAGTACTATCATTGAGCAACCCACTTTGCTTCTCTTGATTTCCTTTTTCTTTGGGATTTATGACAGGTGCTTTTCTTGCTACTGAGGAAAAATATCTGGTAAAAAGAGCTTAATGGGGGGAGAGCTCATGTTAGCTCAGGGTTTGAGGGTACAGTTTGTCATGATAGGGAAAGGATGACAGGGGAAGGGGCAGGTGATAGGCTATATTGTGTCTGCAGTCAAGAAGCAAAGAGAGACGGATATGGTTCTTCATTCGTTTTCTCCATAGGTTGGTGCTAGCCGCCTTTGGGCAGGATCTGTCCTCACAGACATGCCCAGATAACTCTAAATCATTTCCAGTTGACAATCAAGATAAGTCTACACCAGCTGCTTACATCACAGAGTTGTGAGAAGCTGATATGAGAACACACAGGACTGTAGCCGATGTACTGCCTGGCATATGGCAGTGACCGAGGAAATCTATTGGTACCATGAAATAATAGCCTCTGGGAGCAACTGGCATTGACCTCTCTTAATAGTAGGCGGTCACCCTACTTTTCTGACATCCACCCCTGCAGCTGATGTTTTTTCCCTGCTGGCAAGAAAGCTGCCAGGGTAGGAGAGCCATGTGGGTGAAAGGTTCCAAGTTTCCTCAAACCATGAGCATTCTACACATCACGCCTTGCTTGGAAACTAGCCCCAGACTGACAAAGATTTAATTTTCCAATCTCTGATTCCAGGTCACTTGTTCTCTTCCAGAATTCCTATATCCATTCCAAGGAAAAAGTGGTACAATCTTCATTTTATAGGTGTAGTCTCCAGAAAAATCCTTCTGTAAAGTGACTTGACCAGCATCACACAGTAGGCAGCATGCTAACTGGAACTTATAGCCAATATTTCTTCCACCACATGGGTTGCATATTTGGTATGATTCTATCATTTTCCAGATGCTGCTCTGCAGTGGCAAAGGTGAGCAGAAAGAAATGGTGTATTGTTTTACTTTGGTGTTTTTGTTGTATCTGAGAGAAACACAGAGCATTACCTTATTGTTCTGGGCTATTGCATTCAGGGACACAACCTAAAGAGAGTGTTGATCTTATTCTCTCCTACTCCAATAAGTCTACTCAGAGTGGTCCACCATAGGCTTGCCTCCCTTGCCTCTATAGAAGAATAATTTCTCAGCCATTACAATTACCTTCCTCCAAAAACAGTAAAGAAACATTCACTTAAGATAGTCAATCATCAATAATAATGTGCCTATCATGAGAACAAAAGTATAGTTGATGTTAGATAACCCTTTTTTAATCTGCTGTTGAAAATTTAGTATTCAATTAGTATGAGGTCAACGTGGTATTTGAATGTCTAAGTCTGTTTGAGGGAAGGTATATGCTGGTGAGAAAATGCATAAACAGAAACTCTTGTGTTTTGGAAGACAGCATGTGCACTATAACAGGAGACTGTGCATCCATACTTGGTGAGGAAATAAAGAAGCAGCCAGGGAGATATTGTGGTATGATGGTAGATGGGAAAATGGTTGAAGTCATCTTCCTGGAAGATTGTAGCTTTGAGGAGTGATTAAGATTTGAATACAAGATGAAGATCTAGACTTGGAAGAAATTTTAAAGGAAAACACACACACATGTGCCCATGAGCACACATGAATAAAACACACACATATACATACACACACACATTGAAATAACCAGGCTAGCTAAAGGATACAGCAATTATATTTTTGTTTATTATAAGGAAAAAACTCATGGAACAGGAAAAAAGAAATCCAAGCACAGCAGTGTCCCGCAGGAATGGCACAGAGAGAGTGCACCTGGGCAGTGCACAAGTTTTATCTCAGTCCTAGTAAACCACGCCTTACCTGGGCTCCACCTCTTAAAAAATTTGGCTAACAAGGTTTTCCCCATCATCTCCCTCTTTTGTCTAAACAAGAATGATCAAAACTCAAAACAATAGGAACATATATCAAGTATAAACTCACAAACAACATAAGTGATATTAAGCAAGGAACACATGACAAATGTTTTAATAAACATTCTATTCCAAGGA
>LOJH01026040.1:2834-18535 GCA_001685095.1 Ellobius talpinus
TTGGCCCATTAGCTCTAGCTTCTTATTGGCTAATTGTTACATATTAATTTAACCCATCTTAATTAATCTGTGTATAGCCATGTGGCAATGGTTTGTCAGCAAAGTTTCGGCATGTCTGACTCTGGCCACAGCTCCACGTCTCTCTGACTCCGCCCTTCTTTCTCCCAGCATACAGCCTAACTTTCCCCGCCTAGTTCTGTTCTTCCCTGCCATAGGCTCAAAGCAGTTCTTTATTCATTATTGGTAATCACAGCACACAGAGGGGACTCCCACATCAAATAAGATACTGATGCACACAATATGGTTAAATGTCAAAAATCCTTGAGCTTTATGAATGAAGCCAGACACAAAGGCTTCAGCTACAGGAGTATTTGCATGAACATTGACAAGGGTAAAGCAACTGTGACACAAAACTGACCATGGTCCTTAGGGACCAGGAGTCAGGGAAAGGAAACTATAGATGGTAAAGAGAGGAGATGAGCTTTGGACTAGACATTTACATTGGTTGAGGGGCTACGCTACTTAAATATATGGCATGCACAATATGTACACACACACACATCTGTGGTATTAAACAGTCTGTGATACTTAAATACATTTGTGGTGTGAGACACTGCATATTGTCAAAACTCATTAAACTCTCCACTCTTGGTGGACAAACTTATCATACATAATATACTCCACAAATGTTGACCTGGCGGGTCAAACTGATAATCATAGAATCAGGAGAAAGGAAAAAAAACAGAGGCAAAACTATTCAGCCAGATGCTTTTGGCAGCTCTATTTAATGTTGGTGTCCCTGTTGCTTTGAAGTAATCACCTGGGCAGCGTGGGGCCAGTCAGGAGTAACTGGGGGTAGAGGTGTCTTCTTATTCCAGCATCTTTTGTGTCCTTGAGAACCAACAGTCGGCTATTCATATGGAAAAGAAGAGAGAGGTGAGGACAGCTTAAGCGAAGCCCCTGAGCACCAAGCTAATAGGAACATGTTAATAGGAGCAGATGGAGTGTTTTGTCAACTAAAACACCATGGAAACAGCAATCACATATGATCAGTGAGCTGCCCTACGACACAATCTCTCATCTTGGACTCCCATTAAGATTTATCAGAGAAATGTACAAGATGAGCTCTGAAGATCTCGCCGCCTCCTGATAATGAAGAAGTTATGAAAGACAACTGAGGTCATGCAAACAATATTCAGGGTTGATGTAAAAAGCTCCCACTCGCCCAGAAAGGGATAAATGAGCTTTAATATGGATAAGGCTTACACTGGGCTGGAGGCTCTCAAATATGTTCAAGTGCATATGCTTATAATAATGCTCAGTTCTTTTTTAATTGGCAGGGAATCAATAGTCCATTGCCTTGAAAACTGGGGAAATTAGACATTTATCGGATTGTTTGTTCCTTTATGAATTCATTCTGGTAACCAGAAAGTAGTTTTATAAGGGTCTTTTTATAAAATGGTCTCAGCTAATGAATTAGATAATGCAAGAAGATGGACCTAGACTACATGGTCTAGCAGCTGGAAAGAAATTTGTAGATTTGGATACTTGGCATCAACAATTACAATCATCAAAAAACCAAAACCAAACAAGCAAACAACAGAAACAGAGAATGAGACATTTTGTCCCTGTTGATGAAATAGTCTTGCTAAAGGGATCAAATCTAAGTCTGATCTGGATCCAGTTACCAAGTTTTCAGAGGAGGTACAGGCGAATGAATAACAGGTGCACAGTTAGTAAAATCCAATCCCCAGGAACTCTGTGACAGCTGTCCATCAGTCCAGCTGACCTATTTAAAAGAAAAGGATTCCAAAAGACAGAAGTCAGTGGACTGGAAGGGACTAAACAACATTTTGAGCTTTTTTAAATGTGGAAGACAAACCCTGGTGATTTGATTGGTGGGAACATGATGTGCTTACTATAAAAGGCAAGACAGTGGTTCTTATTTGGAGGGTGCTGTGGCCTGAATTATGTCCATCCACATTATTGTGATAAAGCCCTAACCCTCAGGACTCAGAGACTGAGTATATTCGGACCTGGCATCTTTAAGGAGGCCAATGAAGGTGGAACAAGTTCATTAGGGTGGACCCTGTTCCAACATGACTGGTGTCCTCACATGAAGATGTCACCTGATGAAGTGACATCTGCAAGTCAAAGATAAGGGCTTCTGAAGATTAAACCCGCTGATACCTTCTCTCGGACTTCGGTCTGCAGAGGGTGAGAAATCTGTCCACACCGTTCAAACTACAAGGTTTGCAGTAGTTTGTTAGGACAGCCATAGTGGGCTAGTTCTGTGGAAGAAATGGGTTGCAATTGAGCAGGACACAGTTGGAGAAATGACACTTAGTGGCTGAAAAAGCTTCATCCAAACTGGTGCTAAGAGGAATGTCTACTTTTGAGTCACTCCTAATGTCCTGCTGCTTTAAGAGGTATCTCTGTGCCCGTGTTTTATTTGCTGGTGAAAATGTAGAAAATAAGAATGGAAGATGAAGATTAGCCATAAACAAAAGTTATCCAGGCAGCAGCAGAGGGTCCCAGCTGAGATTAGGGAGGAGGAGAGGAGTTTAACAGAAATGAGTGTATCTCCAGCATGATGGTTTGAATGAGAATGGCCCTGTAGCCTTAAATGTTTGGACAACTTGGTCCCCAGTTGGTAGAATTGTTTAGGAAAGATTAGGAGGTATGGCCTTGTTGGAGGAGGTGTGCCACTGGATTCGAGATTTCAAAAGCCCACACCATTCTCAGTTAGCGTACTCTCCACCGTGATGGCCATGGACTCTAAGTCTCTGAAACTGTAAGACCCCAAAGAACTCTTTCTTTGTGAGTTTCCTTGGTCGTGTCTTATCACAGCAATAGAAAAGCTCCTAAGACATCTAGCCTACTTCCTGGACAGGAAGTGTGCATACAGGAGAAGTGGGCAGGGAGATGCTGCCGTAGAATAGGAGGTGGTAGGTGAGGGTTTTGCTAAAACCTGACTGGTTATGAGCCAAAGACTGTTCAGCCTAGCTGAGAGCACCGTGAGTTGGCATCATGCTAGTCTCTTTTTGTGCTGCCTCGGTTACTCTCACATTAGAAACAAATGAAAAAGGACAGCAGAAAACTGAAACGAAGTTGCTTTATTATTATTTTCTCTAAGTTATTTCTGTCTTCAAATTTTCAGTTGTACTGTTTTAGCCTCTTTTATTTTCCATTAGGCGAGAATGAACTTGAGTTTCTGATCCTTCTGCCTCCACCTCCTGAATGCTGTGATTACAAACATGCACCAACACACACGATTTTCATACAGAGCTGGGGATCGAACCTAGGACCTTGTGCATGCTAAGCAAGAGATCTTTCAACTGAGCTATGTCTCCAGTCCTGTTTCTTCAGTGTTTTTTTTTTCTGCAAGCCTTCTGTGGGTCCTTAGACCCAATGTTTCCCCATGCAGTCTTAGTGTTTCTAAGAACAGTGAAGAAGGTCACTACCTCCATACTCTGTCCACCAGGATCCCGGAGGGTATGTTTAAAATATGGTTCCTAGGCTGATACCCAGGATCTGTTAAATAGCTCAGTCTTTTTCAAAGAAACTAAACTGTATGCCAGCTACTTCACTGGTATCCATCTATGCTTTTTATTCTAGCCTCTTAGTCCTGATAATATGGACAGTTCTCTGAAATATACTTGGAGACCCTAGGGAGGGCGCTTGTGCTTTTTTCTTAATGCAGCTACATACATTGTGGCATGGGGTATGAAGCTGGTGGCTTTCAGCAGACTTTTAGGGGTGGCTCATCTCTTCATATGGCAGCAGGATTTGTGGGCCGCCACTGTAAGTGGTCTATATTCTCTGGGGATGGCTAGTCTGGAAGAAACCATGCCTCCAGCATCCCTCATCTTTGCACTACTTGCCTACCACTGACATTTCAAAACCCTGTGATAGAAATCCCATCTCCTGGACGTATGCTTTGCTCAGACACTGGTGCCAAGAAAATCTTCCCAGCCTTCCAGACGGAGTGTTACAAAGACTTCAACAATAGTTGAATCAAAACTCTAGTCCAATTACAGTGGCTACCACTTCACACCCACTAGGATGGCAATAATCACTTTAGAAAAAGAAAAAAGAAAGCCAGAAGATAGCAAGTGTTGGTGAGCATGTGAAACTGGGATGCTTGTGGATCTCTGGCGGGAAGCAGCCTGGTGATTCCTCGCAGTGTAAACAGGAGATCACCATGTGGTATAGCAGCAATTCCTAAACAGACAGGCCAAAAACCTGGAAGCAGGAATAAGAGCAGATGTCTGTATCCCATACAGCAGCTTTATTAATAGCAGGCAAGGGGGGGATAATTCAACTGGCAGCTGCAGGGAATGCATAACAAACAATGACATGATCACATATGCAGTGGAATACTATTCTACCATGAAAACTGAAGTTTTGATATACTCTTTGTGATACATCATGCTATGGCATCACCATTATGTTCAAATGAAACAAACCAGATAGACAAGGACAAATACTTACACACGATACCTCCGAACAGGAAAATTTATACCGACAGGAAGCAGAATGCATGTTACTAGGGTGAGACAAGAGAGAATTACAATGCAGATGCATCGGCCATAGATGGCAATGATAGTTGCACACCACTGTGAACATGGTCAGACCACCACGCTTAAGACGATAAAGTGAGGGCAGGAGAGATGGCCTGCCAGTCAAGCGGACTTCTTGTTCTTCCAGAGGACCTGAGTTGGATCCCTACCACTCACGTTGGGTGTCTCGCATGCCTGAAGCCCCAGCTCCAACACTCTCCCCTGGCCTCTATAGGCATTGCACTCACAGGCACAGAAACACATACATGCCATATATACATGGATTTTTAACAGTAAAATAATGTTGTTTCCTTCCTTCCTTAGCTGGTACAAATATACAAACTGTACCCATTAATGGAGTATCATGTACTGTTTTGAGACTTGTCTACAGTGTACAATGTTTGGATCAGATTAAATATATTTGTGACCTCAAACATTTGCAATTCTTTCTTTGTTGTTTTTATGGAGATGGGGGTCTCATTTTGTAGCCCAGGCTGACCTAGAATTCATGATCCTTCTGGATCGATTAGCCTTTCAAATCCTAGAAAGACGGGCAGATGCCATCATACCCAGCTGTCATATCTTTATGAGAATAAATGTCAAAATTCTCTCTTTCTCCTGCCTTTAGAACTACTTTATACATTATTCTAAGATAAAATATTATGTATATCTTACCACCACAAAAAGCATTACTTTAAAACAAAGTCTAGAACCGTACCTAGGAGAGCTTATAACAGATAGCTATCATAAAACTCTTTGTTTTTGTTGCATGTTTACTTTTCTGTGCAGTGCTGCTGCTGAAGCCAGGGACTCAGGCTGGCTGGGCATGCACTCATTCATCAAGCTCCACTCCCTGCCCCACAGTAGAAGCCTTACCTTTAACAGTACTGCCCACCAGACAGCTGCAATCATCTGGATTGGAGCACGCTGGCCCTGGTCTTCCTACCTGAAAGTGTGAAACTCATCATTATAAGTTTGCTTTGTTACTGTGACAAAGTGCTCCAACACAGGCAGCCTCTGGGAGGAAAGGGTTTGTTTAGCTTAGACTTCTGGGTCATAGTCCATCAATAGGGGCAGTCAGGGCAAGAACCCAAGCAGGAAGTTGAAGCGGAAACTGGAGGAATACTGTTTGCTGGCTCACTCAGGCTCATGCTTAGCTAAACTGCTCACATGGTGTAGGACCACCTGCTCAGGGAACTGCGCAGTGCACAGCAGGCCCTCCTATATCAATTAATAATCAAGACAGTTTCTCACAGACAAACCTGACAAAAACCATTACTCACTTGAGACTCCCCCTGTGTCCCCCAAATAGGCTCAGTGAGTAATTAAGTGCTTGCTTTGCAAGCATGAAGATCCAAGTGCAGAACCCCAGCATCCACGGAAAAGCCGGGAACGGCATTATGCACATGCAACTCTATGGCTGGGTGTGGGGCTAGTGGCAGGCAGATTCGGGGGTTCACTGGACAGCCATTTCAGTCGAGACAACAAGCTCCAGGCTCAGTGAGAGACCCTGTCTCAAAGAAGAGGTGGAGATGGGGGCTGGAGAGTAAACTCAGCTGTTAAGAACACTGACTGCTCTTCCAGAGGATGTGGGTTCAATTCCCATGGCCGCGCATAACTGTCTGTAACTCCAATTCCAGGGGATCCGATACTCTTAGATATACATGCAGGCAAAACATGAATGTACATGAGATAAAATAAATTAATTTTAAAAAATGAGGTGGAGGTTGAAGAGGACTTTCTGACATCAACCACTGGCTTCCATCTACACACACACGCATATAACATACACATATGCACACGTGCATATAACACACATATAACATGTAGATAACACCCACATGCACATATGCATACATTTATATAATACACACACAAACCCACACACACAGTTAGAACTGGAATTTATATCACAAGAATCTAAGTAACCCCCAACTAGCTCCAAGGCCAATGGAATTGGGTTGAAAAATACACCCAGAAAACCACCACGAAGCAGAGAAAGGCCTACCGTGGGACAGAGTCTGCCTCATGTACAACCGTAGGCTGACCTAATCATGTCAAACCCTAGGACCATGTGCTAAACCCAGTGCCAAAATGTCAGAAACATGTATCAGCAGTCCCTCCCTTCCCCATTTTTAGAAACACGAGCCTTGCGTTCAGCAGAGAACATGAAAGCTATCCTAGGATGCTGGTGTCGAGGCAGTAAGGCTAACGTTTTTCTACCCAATCTATACTCCTTTCTCTTCTTCTGAGGCTGCACTCTCCAACAGTAGGAGAGCAGAACGTGGGGCTAGAAGGAGGATGTAGCAGAAACAGGCAGAGATGATTTGTATCCTTGGACACCTCAATTGAAAGTTAAATTCTGAATGGGAAGGAGAAGCCTAAAATGTACTAAGGGTTAGAATTTTTCACCTGCCACATCTCTTTCAGTCTCAGGAAAGCCGGATAGTTCAAGAGGAAGAAGATAATTGAGATTTTGCCTTTCTGGGACCTCAGAAAATGAGAGCAGGGTGATGGTAGATGTACTTAATACGGGCTGGGCAGGCAGCTCAATAGGTACCTGGAACTTCACTGGACAAGCATGAGGATCTGATTGCATCCCCAGAAACCATGTCAATCCAGACATGGTAGCGCACATCTGTAATCCCACTGTTCCTACAACACAGGAGCTGGAGATGACGAGAATCCCCAGAAGGTCATGAGGCTACTAGCCTAGAGGACAGAGCAGCAAACAAGAAATCTTGTCTCAAACAAGGTAGTAGGTGAGCACTGGCACACACACATACACATGTGCACATGCAAACATATACACAGACAAATAAACATTCATGGACATACAGACACATATACACATGCAGAGACAAACACACGTGCAGAAACATACACACAGAAACTCACACTCGTGCATATACATAAACTCACCCAAGGACACAAACACACATACAAACATTCATGAACACACACATAGACACACATGCATACATGCACATGTAGGCATAAATACACATGCACACACACACCCAGAAACACACATGCATGAATGTGCATGAACATACACAGACAAACAAAACACACACACACAGTTCTTTTTTTTCAAAATAGCTGTAAACATTAGTCATGCAAAAGAGATACCTAACAAAGCTGCCTCAGTGAATCCTCACAGGCCTAGCTCAAGTGAGAGTTTCCACTTGGAACTGGCCTTGGAGATACCTCCTGGCTAAAGTTCAAGGCATTGTGATACAAGAGACCTCAATCCAAGCTACCTGACATTGTACTCCAGTCCTCACTCCAGCCTATACCTTTGTCCCTGACTTGTCCCAGTGATTCTTTCCTTGGGGTTGCAGAAAGGGCTGGTGGGGATCCGGGGGGTAGAGAGTTGGCTTGGTAGTTAGGTGTGCATATTGCTCTTACAGAAGTCTCAAGTTCAATTCCTCACACTAACAACAAGCTAACAGCCACCTATAACTCCAGCCCCAGGGTATCTGACACTCCTGTCTTCTGTGGGGCAACTGCACCCATATGCATACACACATGACACCCTCCTCCTCCAAACACACAATAAAATGAAATAAATCTTAAATCCTTTAAAGAAAAACATTTGGGAATCCAATTGCCTTGCTAAAGATGCCATCTCCTAGCTTCCCTTGCAGCTATAACTGGTCATGTGATTAGGTTAACAGCAATGGAATTGAAATTAAAGTCATGACCTCAGAAAGAGCTGAGCATGTTCTCTTCCCACCCAGTTCTATCTCCCTCTCCACGGGAAAGAACCCCAGTGTTGAGAAACAGAGCAACTGGAAAAGGAACATTCATCTCTGACGATGGCGGCACTACGATATTCTTCTCTAGCAGTTTCTTCTGCTCTACATCCCATCTTCACACTAGCATCAGCTCGACTTTCCTCAAGCGCAACATATAAACTATGTACAAATGAATCAGACATGTGTACTACACTCTATTTGGCACAGCTGTACTTTAATGTGCAAACAAATCACATTAAAATGCAATGTCTTGTTGAAATGCAGAGTGTTTCCGTAGGTCTGGGCTGGGAGCTAAAATTTGGTGTTTCTAACAAGCTGTGATGCTGATCATGTTGATTAGACCACATGCTGCGTAATGAGAATATAAAGCCTGGCTGCTGAGAGGTCCCTGTCATTGCTCCACTCTGAGTGTGCAGGTCCCCCCGGGCACCCATTGAACTCCAGAGTCCTCCCCAGCTTCTCTCGTCTTGCTGAAGGCCTGTCACCTTCGCAGTGTTCCCATCTCTCTGCATCAGCCTGTGTGGACCCACGTCCTTCTTGGGTCCAAGGTAAGGCTCTAGGGCAAAGCAAACAGTGCAGCCAGATGTGTTGGACCAGACAGCAGACAGCTATGCTAGTGTCACGGCATCACCTCCAGGTTCCAACATTAACCCAGGTGATGCTTCTGAGTAAGGATTTCTGGGCCATTTTCTCGAGAATTCCAACCCCACAATGACTCGTTTCCCTTGTTCCCTCCACATGCCCCAACCCCAACTTCTTACCCCCTTAATGCCATGCCATGTGCATGGCATGCTTACTTTATTCCCTGTCTGTCTCTTCCCACTGGAATTTTGGCCAGAGTCTGTGTTTACCGAGTGGGCACATAACAGGAAGTTCATCAACACACAAACAGGGACACTACAAAGACACTCCTGGCAGCCTGGTGATGCATCTCACAGCTGCCAGTCAGGATCAAGAAAAGAGAACCAACTGAGGCCCTTCGGGAGTACAGCCAGGTTGCCAGGACAAATTCTTGAATGCTAAAGAAACAGAGATAATAATAGATCTCAAGAAGTCTTGCTACCTACCTCCAGCCACTGGTCTTTCTCCTCATTTCTGGAAACCTGACATGTGCCTGCCACTACCTTGTCAGCAAGTCCATAGGGCTGCTGTTACCCCTCCCTGTCCATCGATGAAGACACTGAGGCTTAGAGACTGGAGAACTGCGTTCAAGAAGAAAAGTCCAGATCTAAACTCAATTTAGCTTATGTCAAAAGACATGATGGCTTATGTGTGGGAGTCCCAGAGTGGACTGGGTTTCTAGGTGAAGGTCAAATGACTCCAGTCTGAAGAAGAAAAAGGCTGAAGAGGCTGTGGACCAATGTGTGTTCCGTCCTGGATGGATTATGTACTGGTTAGTTTTGCACAGCTGTGACCAAAATGTTACAGAGAAAATTAAAGGACAGGAGATTGGTTTGGGCTCATGGTTTTAGAGGTGTCAGTCGAGCATGGCAGGGAGAGTGTGATAGAGCAGATCACACGGAGGCAGACAGGAAGTGGGGGTTGTGGTAAGAGGACCTCAGGTCCCAGTACTTTCAAAGGCTCACCCCAGGTATTCATTTCTTCCTGCAAGAGCCCACTTTTAAGCTTTTACAGCTTCCTATAATAACGCTGCCCTGTGGGGACCACAGATTCAAAACATGAGCAGTGCATTTTGCATTCAAATCATCATCGATTCTTTGCTCTGTGGAAGCTCACACATGCTGAGTTTTATTTACCCTGAGTCCCAGCCTCCAAGCAAGTCTTGGGTCCCTGCTGACTCACTTGGTCCCTGTATTGGTCTCTTTCTTTGATTTGGAGCAGAAGAGTCTAATGGTACCCACCTGCCTTGTGCTCCTTCAACCCTTGGTGACTCTAGGCTACTGATGCTAGCACACCAGGCTACCCATGAGACCCCTTATCCCGTAGAACCTTATCTGGAAGAACAAGTGAAAAGCGTGGCTAAAAGCCACTTGGTGGCTACCCTAAACACTTCCCCATACGTCAGGGAATACCCCTTCATCCATGACAACTTCAGGTCACAAGAAACAACTTCAAATAGGCGAAAGTATAATACAGTTCTTAGGGCTTCTGATCCTGAGTGCGTAAAAGGTTCCTGGATGTTCATGTATGGTAACTTCCATGGAGTAACAGCCCATGAGGATTCCCACCTGGGGTGGGGGTTGGGGGAGGGTTGAAGCAGGGAGTCCTAGCACAGAGGGACTTTTGGATTTTGCTTTGCTCCCTGCCTTGGGCTGTTATTAAAATTCACACAGGTTTTCAGACACAATCCCACACCTGTGACCTGGACTGTCTGGCCAATGAGTGCTCTCCGTCCATTATGAAAGTGTCTCTGCAATTAAAGTGACATGTGGAGAGGACCTAAGAGATGGCTCTCCTCTTCCTGAGTGACACGGCCATGCCCTGAATTTAGAAAACTCCGTTTCAGAGGAACTCAACACCCTTCTAGACATAATCTCATTTATCCTCCCAGCTGCCTGCTAGTCCTGGCTGCCCCTTTCCTAGAGGTGACAAGTGATGCCAAAAGAGCTGAAAGACAGAGGAGAGCATGCAAAGGCAAGCCCTGATACCTAGGTCTCCTGACCCTGTCCCTCAGCCTCATCCCACTGTGGACTCCATTATCCTGACACCCTGAGCACCAGAGGGAATGCGCATCCCTTCCACTCTCAATTGTCTGAAGAAAGGTCAACCTTCAAAATCTGTGCTTGATCACAGAGCTGGGCCCAGGAGCGAGGCTAGATAGAAACAGATAGAAATCAGAATTTCAGATTCTTGAGAAGCGAAGTGGAGACGAATACGGGTAGAAGAGCACAGGAGAGGGTGATGGGTTCCCAAGTGCCCTGTGATTGAGGCCTCAGTGGCCCTCAGCACCTGAAAGCATAGGCAAGCTCGCCATCTCAGTGTGAAACACAGTGAATGATGCCACATGATCCGTGCACAAGGACTGGTACCTAGCTTAGCGTTCAGAGTTCATTGGTTTTTGAAATATTCCAAACACAGGCAGATGGCGCGGTTCATGCTTGTGCTTCCTCAGTCACGGCTGCTCAGGTGTCTAGGCTGGTGAGTACGGAATTGGGCATGGCAGTTGTTCGAGTTTGTTTGCTGTCACTGAAAGCACACTCCCTCACACTGGGTAAGTTATAAAGGTAAAGGAATCATTTGCTGCTCGTAGTTCTGGAGGTGATGGTGGTGGGGTGTATGTGTGCATGCATGTGCATGCGTGTGCATGCATGTGTGTGCATGCATTGCGTGTGTGTGTGCATGTATGTGTGTGCGTTTCTGCCTGTGTGTGTTTGTATCTATGTGTATGTGCGTGCGTGTGCATCTTTGTGTGTATGCATGCAAGTACTCATGTCGGTACCCGGAGTGGCCAGAAGTCAACCTTGGGTGCTGCTCCTTGGGATCTGTCTGCCTTGGTTCTTGAGAATCTTTCACTGACCTGAGACTTGCTGGTTGAGCCCCAGGAATCTGCCAGTCTCTGTGTCCCCAACATGGGGATTACAACCACACACCATCACATCCCAGCTTTTCTACGTGTTCTGGGGATCAAACTCAGGCCCCCAAGTTTGTGCGACAAGCACTTTCTGGGTTGAGCCATCTCTCAAGCCCCAGGTGATGGCCATCTTGATGGTAGAGTCCTGAGGCAGCGCAGGGCACCATGTGACAAAAGGCATGGAGTGCTTGAGAAATACAGCCAAACTGGCTTTTATACCAGACCCTTTAATTCATTAATCGCATGAATGGGTTAATCTATTCATGAACACAGAGCCATAATCACCTCCTGGAGGTCCCACCTGATCCCTGCTTTGAGTATGTCACACTGGAGATGCGATTTCATCGTGAGCTGTCATGGGGCAGACAATGTTCCAAGCACAGTAGCACCCGTAGAATACTGACAGCTAATCTTTGTTGATTGCTTGCTCAGGAAAGGCATAGCCACTTCATGAGTGTTACCGAACTTAATCCTTTCACAAAGCTTGCAATTGCCAGTCCATTTTCCTTCTGAAAATACTGAGGCTTACTGAATATGGTTGAGGGCTTGCAAGAAGACACAGCTCTTCAAGTGTTTGCCCTCCATGCCTGGGGACCTGAACCCATATGGTAAAAGGAGTATCCTAGTCCCTGGTCTATTGCCTTATAGAGACGCTGCCACTGTAATCTGAAAAAAGAGGTGCATGAGAGAAAGATGCCATGTGACAGAGCTCAGGTGCATGGGGGGAAAGCGCATGGAAAGAGGGGGAGTGGGGAGACCGGTCTCTGGGGACAGGAGTGGCAGAAGAGAAGAGAGACAGACAGACCAGCACAGAGAGAAAGCGTGAGAGATGGGAGGTGGGTGGGGCCCTTTTAAAGAGGAACACAGTGAATGTGCACAGGAGGGGCTCTTGGTGGCTATAGCTGAGGACGGGTACCCCAAGGTCAGGCCAATACAGAGGCCTGGACACTAACAACCATGACCACAGCAACTCTTATAAAAGAAAACCTTTAAATGGGGGATTGCTTACAGTTTCAGAGGGTTAGTTGATTATCATCATTGTGGGAAACATGTAGCATGCAGGCAGGTGCTGAAGCAGTAGCTGAGATCTACTGACCATAAGCAGAGAGAGAGGTGGGGGTCAAACCCTGGCCTGTTGAGGGCTTTTTAAACCTCAAAGCCCATTCCCAGTGACATATTTTCTCCAACAAGGCCACACCTCCTAGTGCCACTCCGTGCTGACCAAGCATTCAAATCTATGAATCTATGAGTACCATTCTTATTCAAACCACAACAGTCCACTCCTTGGCCTCCATAGGCCTGTCACCATATCATAAGGCAAAAATGTATTAAGCCAAACTTCAAAAGTCCCCATAGTCTACAACAGTCTCAACACTGTTTAAAAGTCCAAAGTTCAAAGTCTCTTCTGAGACTTGAGGCAATCTCTAAGCTGAAACTCCCTGTAAAAACCAAAATCAAAACAGCAAATCACATACCTCCTCCAGACAGTAGCCCAGGGTATAGATTACCATTCCAAAAGGGTGGAGAGGGAGCATAGCAAGGAAACACTGGACCAAAGCAAGGCCTGAAACCAGCTGGGCAAACGCCAAACTCTGCATCCCCATGTCTGATACCAAAGCGCTCTTCAGATCCCCAACTCCTTTCAGCTTTGTTGACAGCAACAAGAAGAACCACTGCATGAGTTGTTCTCCGACCTCTGCATGCACACCATAGTACATGCACACACATACTACGTCACTCTCTCACGCTCTCTCATACACACACACACATACATATGCTACTACTACTACTAATAACAAATAACAAATACTTTGAAAGACTACAGCTGATATTGTTTACCTGACACTTCCTCAACTATTCTGCCATTTAAGTTCTTCTATTTGGAAAGGCTAGTCATTGGTACAGCAGGGAGCTTCCTGTTGGCCACTGTAATTTTTCTTTCCAAGAAAGCCAGTGAAATGCCAGCTTTGCCACTGAACACTAGGAAGCAGATTCCGCTTTTTAAATCTCAGTGACAGCTTCCCGTCTTTCTGTCTTCTAGCTCCATTTGTAAACAGTCACTGAGAAGTACAAACCTCTAATGCATTCTGCGGAGTTCTAGCACAAGCTGATTAGATGTCAACCTCCTGGAAGACAACACTTAACCAAACAACACAGAGAGCTTCATAGAAAGAAATCTGTATCGACTCTGTTCTCCTCGTGCTGAGGTCAGGGACAGCGTCTTCACACTCCCACGACAGGTGCTCACCTTGCCCTCACTCCCCAGCTGCAACCATTCATTTGCACAGGTTGCAGAGGCCTGCCTGGAGGGTGACCTCGGAAAGTCTGCACACCATCAGATGAGGAGTTAGAATACCCAAGGCAAGTCACGTGGCAAGCCTTTCATCAGTAAAGCATAGCCGTTGCTCAGGCCACGATTCCCACAGGCCACTGAGGCTCATTGTTCCTGTTGAACCTTGAAGCAAGAGGTCTTGTCTGACTGGTGCCCTTCTGTCATTTCTGTTTCCTTGGCATCATCCCTCGGCTGCTGTCCTGCCTTCTGAGAAGACTAGGAACAAAGAAATGGATTTATGCAATGCCTCATGTCCTTGTCAGGCAAAACACACCATGAGGGCAAGTGTTCAGTCCCTCTTACTCAGCAGAGTATCCCACACACCTAGCTGCTAGCCGCTAAATACGTGTAAAGAAAAAATGAGTAAATATTCGTGAAAGGCTAAGTGACCACAGGGACACTGCACTGCTCGGTCTTCTGCTATTATAATATACACCGGAGATGATCAACATAAGAAAGAGAAGGCTTATTTTGCATCCCTGTCTTAGCAATTGAGGTGCAACTATTGCTTCATAGGACATGGTACATGTGTTATGAGCAGGCCCGTGAGTGGTTAAATGGTATGTTCATGCCATAAAATACAATACAGGCATTGAGGAGAATTGAGTCAGGGGGGCGGGAGGATGGGGAGCACACCTTTAATCCCAGCACTCGGGAGTCAGAGGCACGCAGATCTCTGTGAGTTTGAGGCCAGCCTGTCTACAAAGCATGTTTCCAGGACAGTCAGAACTGTAACATGGAGAAACCGATCTTGAAAAACAAACAAAGAAACAAAAATGAGTAGTTTGATATTTAGATTTGTTTTTAAAAAAACAAACAACTTGGGGGCGCTGAAGAAATAACTGAACAGTTAAGAACTCTTGCAGAGGACTCATTTTCAGTTTCTGGTACCCATGTGGGGCCCACAATCACCTATAACTCCAGTTCAGGGGCGGGGGTCTACTCTCTCTTCTAGTTTTTTTGGTTACTGCATGCACATGGGACACTTACATATACCCAGGCAAATCACTCATACACATAAAATAAAAATAAATAATTTTTTTAATTAAAAAATGCTCTACAAACTTCAAGGCTTTAGTAAATGTCCTAAACAGCTTGATCTAACTTGTATTAAAAATTATATGTCTAGCCAGGTATAATGGCATATGCTTATAACCCCATCAGCTGGGAAGAAGAGGCAGGAGGGTCACTATTTCAAGGTCATCCCCTGCTATGCATCAATTTCCAGACCAGGCTGGGTTACAGAAGACCCTGTCTCAAAAGCAAAACAAAAAGGACAGAAAAAAATGTGTTTCTATACATTTGCATATGTGCAGATTCATGACCAAAAGCCTATCTTAAAGGACCAAAACATGGTGATCTCTGAAAAAGCAAACTGGAAAATGGGTAGACATGAAAGGGGTTTTGCAGCTTTCAGTTCATATTCCTTTGCAGTGCTTACTTCTTTAAAAATGAAATTGCACGAAGAAGAAGAAGAAGAAGAAGAAGAAGAAGAAGAAGAAGAAGAAGAAGAA
>LOJH01026041.1:4252-18534 GCA_001685095.1 Ellobius talpinus
ACAACCTACACACATGCATACAACCACATACACATACATATATACACATATACATTCATCCACACAACCACAGGCACACACATGTACATACACACAACAACACTCACACATACACACACCACACACACACATACCCTCAAATACACAGGAAATAAGAAGCAACTTTATAGTAACCATGGGAATTAAATGTGCTACAACACTTAAGTCTCTTTGGCCACTGGTTGATCTTGGCTGTCTATAGGAGAAACTGTCAGCGAGCCTACCCAAGCCCCATTTGCTCTGTCCAAACTAGCCGCATAAGTAAGTGTGTCAGTTACTTCCTCCCTGAGCCAACCTAAGACCTGCCACTACACCCAGAGACTGCTAACTCAGAGACACCTAACAGGAGATGCCAGTGAGGAATGGACAGTGCAGCAGAACCAGCTACCTAAGCCGATGAGACCTTGGGAGGGAGTATAGGAAGCCTGCCCAGAACTTCGATAAATGAGTCGGCTTTTGCTACTCACCTGAGTCTATGTTGTTAACTTCGTACTTTCTCACCCCACTCCCCCAAGAGGTATCTGTGCAGGGTAACCCCCAACAGTTGGCAGCTTGACACACCTAGAAAGGGAGAACCTCAGTTGAAGAACACTCTCCACCTGGATGGCCTGTGGACATGTCTCTAAGGCATTTTCTTGATGTGGTTGATGAAGGAGGGTCCAGCCCACTCCCTAGGCAGGGGCACCTCAGCTACATAAAAAAGGTAGCTGGAGCCAGTAAGCAACCTTCCTCCATGGTCCCTTCTTCAATTTCAACTCCAGGGCCCTACTTGAGCTCCTGCCCCAACTTCCCTCAGCGACGGAGTGTGACCTCCAAGCAGAAAGAAACCCTTTCCTCCCCGGAAGCTGCTTTAGGTTGTAGTGTTTATCAGAGCAACAGAAAGGAAACCAGAGCAGTCACCTGAACTGCCACCTTAGGGGGTGTGAGCTGGGAGGACAGAAGGGCACAGTGGTTCCAGGCAGGGCTGTGGAATCCCATGAGCCTGCCTCCAGATCCCAGTTCCACTGTCTGTAACCCGGCAGATGCTGGCCCAGCATCTTCACCACTGCGGGTATCTCTGCAAAGCAACCATCACCCCAGAGATCTGCAAGGATAAGGATGATGTGAACACCACACACCACGGCCTGGAAAACTGGAAACTGCACCAACCAGCTTTGTTGTTACGTTGCTCTTTCCTGTGTTAGATTAAAACCTGCTGTTTAATCAGTGGGCAACATCAGGCGACCTCTGCTCTTCTTACTGTGCCACATGAATATTTTCAGCCAAACATTATTATGTTTCTCTGATTGCAGACTCCTTTGATCTTCTGCTTTTGCTCTGACAGAGGTCATCTGGGGTCAGCTCAACCTCATCAAATCCTCAGCTGATTCAATTGTGGCAGGGAAAGCTCCGAGTTCTCAGAGGGAACCATTTTCACAGGCCTGAACCAGTGGGAAAGACTTGGGCTCTCTTCTCTGGAGAGGTCTCTGAACTCCATTTGTTCTACATAATGCTTTATGAGACAGGTCCAAGTGCTAATTGAAAGCATTTCACTCCATGCATTTAATAAAAATTGAGACCTGGACTCTCATCTGCTCTGAAACCCTCCAACACTAGCTGCATTTTGAACACGAGCCTAACATACTGCAACTGTTTCAAGAATTTGAAAGTTTAAATATATAGATTTTCTTAAAGTGAGATTGATTTGAATTATTTTTTGAAATACACTCCTTAATAGAATGTCACTGTAGAAGACCTCCATTTCATCGTGCCTCCCTGACAGCTGAGAAAGGGCTCCCTCTTCCTTCTGCATTAGAAGTAGTAATAGATGTGTGAACCCAACTAGAGACAGGTTTATTACCCTATGAGAGACACCAGCAGGAAGCTTATAATTAAGCAGTAATATCAACAGACAGTGAGTTTAGGTGTGTGTGCTGATAGTGCCAAAGGGATTCAAAAAGAGTTGAATAATACTTGATCTGCCTTTAGCAGCTTTGCCGCCTGCTTAAAATTTGCTTCAGATTGTGGTGGTGGGCCTTATTCTCACTGTTGGGATGAACGCCACCACGTCTCACACCCAGCGAGCTCCTACAGGGCAGCTCTAACTCTTCATAATGCCTTACGTCCTCGAACTGGCCAAAACTTCCTGGGTTCTTTCTATTAACACATTCTACAGCTTTAAGACCAAGGAGGCAGGTGGAAGGAAACATCTCTGAAACATGTTCTAGGGGGCTCTAAGCGTGGGTAACTAGTGCAGCAGGCGGGGCAGGTGGTGCAAATTACACAGCATCAGACAATTCAATAAATGCTTTCTGAGTAATTGTAACAGAGGCTGCGCTTCTTCACCTGGCAAACTCCTCTCCATCCTCCAGGGAAGCTGTTTCTTGCCCTCCAGGAAGTCTTTCCTGATTGCTTCAGGTCATGGTGGAATAAGCCTATGCTGCCATCCCATGGCAGTCCAAAGTGCCCGAGCACAGTCTGGTCAGTGCATTCTCCTCATCTGGGTGCAAATTTTAAAGAGTTGGCATTAGTACATTGGTCCTGTTATTAGGCTGGCTGGGTGTGGTGGCTCACGACTATAATTCCAGACTCAGGAGCTCAGGTGGTCCACCTTTCGTTTCATAGCAAGATCAGGGTCAGCCTGGGCTACATGAGATCCTGTCTCTAAAGAAAATAAAATTAAATTTTAAAAATCTGGTACTAGTCATTCATGCCCTGGGTCCTTCCCGTTGCTGAGACTGTAGCAGGTGTCCATGGAGTTGCTGTGATTGCGTGTAGAGTATGAAAAAAACCCTTCGAAACCTATAAACAGAGGGGGGAAAGCATGTTTGGGGTAAGGTATGCGGAAGTTCCAGCCACAGAGAACAGGGAGGTGCAGGGCATGAAGACCTCATGTGCCATGCTATCTGCCAAGGTATAAACAGCAGCCTGGTGCCTGCAGGGTGCAGAGAGAGACTCTGGAGAAGGACAGAGAGGGACTCGGTTTGTGATTTGCATCTGGAAGGTGTGCCCCAAAGGCTCCTGCTTTTGGATTGATCCCCAGCTTTGAAGGTTCTGGTGCCTTTAGGAGACATAACTTGCCCTGAAGAAGAAAACCATTAGGAACCAAGACTTTGAAGGTTTTCCCCACCCCATGTTCTGACCCTGCACATGTTGCTTACTGGTCTCTGACTGTGTGAACAAGCCCAGCACATGGGCCCCTGCCATAAGCACCACCATGACTTCCCTGGAGTCATGGGCATGTGACAGTGGCAACTTAAAGAGAATCTGTTCTGGCTCCAAACCTGAGGTCTATTCCGTCCTAATGGGAAGGTCAGAGCAGCAGGAGCTTGAGGCAGTAGGGAGCGTGCTATCTACAGTCAAGAAACAGAAAGGAGTGGAGGTGAGAGACCTGGCTGCAGGCTGCACCACCACCCCCGACTGGATTCTGACCCCCAAGACCCACTGCACCACCCAACCCTACTCCCCTCATCATCCTCCCCATGACCATCCCTTCCCTACAATTCCAACAGATTCTATTGGCACAGGTCCAGCCCACACAAGTTGGAAGAACAGACTATATAGGCATAGGTACATCCCACATCAGTCGGAAGAACAAGAAATATGCTGGATCTAGACACCCAAACCCCCACTAACCTCTGCTGAGATACCCTAATGAACCTGAAGACCTGCCAATCACCAAAACCCTTGGCCATTCAGGAAATAGGAAATAGATAATAAAGGAACAAAATACCCATCCAACAAAGACAGCACAAGAATAAACACCCAGACCTATAGGCATTCCATAACAGAAAGGACAATATGGCACCACCAGACCCAGTGATTGTAAAACAGCAAGACCTGACTATCTAATGCATCTAAAACACAAGAAAAAGAACTTAAAAATAACTTTATGATGATGATAGAGGCACTTAAAGAGAAAATGAAAAATTTCTTTAAAAAAATCGAGAAAGAGGCAAACAAAAAATGGGGGGGGGAAATCAATAAATCCCTTAAAGGAAGTCAAGAAAAAATAATCAAACAGGTGAAGGAAATGGTTCAAGACTTGAAAATTAAAATACAATCAATAAAGAAAACACAAACCCAGGGAATTCTGAAAACAGAAAATCTGGGTTAGCGAGCAGGAACTACAGATATAAACATCACCAACAGAATACATGAAATGGAAGAGAGAACCTCAGGCATTGAAGATACAATAGAGAAAATAGATTAATTCATCAAACAAAAGGTTAAATCCAATAAATTCCTAACACAAAACATCCAGAAAATCTGGGACACCATGAAAAGACCAAACCTAAGAAAAACAGGAATAGGAGAAGGAGAATCCCAGCTTAAAGGCACAGAAAATATATTCAAGCAAATCATAGACAAAAACTTTCTGAACCTAAAGAAGGATGTACCTATAAAGATACAAGAAGTTTACAGAAGACCAAATAGACTAGACCAAAGAAAAAAGTCTCCTTGCCACATATTAATCAAAATACTAAACATGTAGAATAAAGAAAGAATATTAAGAACTGCAAAGGAAAAAGGCCAAGTAACACATAAGAATTACACCCAACTTCTCAATAGAGAATCTAAAAGCCAGAAGGTACCTGACAGGTTTGCAGACATTAAGAGACCACAAAGGCCAATCCAGGCTACCATACCCAGCAAAACTTTCAATCACCATAGACAGAGAAAAAAAGACATTCCATGATAAAACCAGATGCAAACAATATCTCTCCACAAATCCAGCCCTACAGAACGCACTAGAAGAAAAATTTCAACCCAAATAAATTAGCTGTACCCACAAAACACAGGCAATAAAAAACTGCACACAAGAAAAATCCAAAGAAAGGAAACATACACACACACACACATATAGACAGACACACACACACTACCACCACCACCAAAATCAAAAAATAAAAGAAATTAACAATCACTGGTCATTAATATCTTGTAATATCAATGGACTCGATTCACCTACAAAAAGACACAGGCTAACAGAAATAATATGAAACCAGGATCCATCCTTCTGCCGCATACAAGAAATACATCTTAACTTCAAAGACAGACATTACCTCTGAGTAAAGGGCTGGGAAAAGATTGTCTAATCAAATGGACCTAAAAAGCAAGCGGGTGTAACTATTCTAATATCTAACAAAATAGACTTCAAACTAAAATCAATCAAAAGAAATGAAGAAGCACATTTCATACTCAACACAGGAAAAATCCATCAAGATGAAGTCTCAGTTCTGAATATCTATGCCCAAAACACAGGGCCCCCACATTTGTGAAAGAAACATTACTAAACCTTGAATTACACATCAAACCCCACACACTAATAGTGGGAGACTTCAACACCCCACTCTCACCAATGGACAGGTCTGCCAGACAGAAACTAAACAAAGAAGTAAGGTAACTAACAGGTGTTATGACTCAAATGGACCTAACAGACATCTATAGAACATTTCACTAAGACACAAAAATATACCTTCTTCTCAGTACCTCAAGGAACCTTCTCTAAAACTGACTACATACTCAGCCACAAAGAAAATCTCAACAGATTAAAAAAGAATTGGAATATCCCCTGATATCTTATCAGATTACCATGGGTAAAAGTTAGTGTTCAACAATAACACAAACTACAGAATGTCTGCAAACTCATGGAAAATGAACAACTCTCAACTGTATTACTACTGGGCCAAGGAAGATATAAAGAAAGAAATCAAAGACTTCCTTGAATTCAATGAAAATGAATGTATAACATACCCAAACTCATAGGACACTAATGAAAGCAGTGATAAAAGGAAAGTTCATAGCACTAAGTGCCTACATAAAGAATTCTGAGACACCCTGCACTAGCAACTTAACAGCACCCCTGGAAACTCTAGAATAAAATAAATAAATAAATAAATAAACAAACAAATAAAGCAAACTCATCCAGGAGGAGTAGATAGCAGAAAATAATCACCTTCAGTGATGTAACTGGATACAAGATTAACTAAAAAAAATCAATAACCCTCCTATATACAAATGATAAATGGGCTGAGAAAGAAATCAGAAAAACATTCTTTACAATAGCCACAAATAATATAAAATATTTTGGGGTAAATCTAATCAAATAAGTGAAAGGCCTATATGACAAGAACTTTAAGTCTTTGAAGAAAGAAATTAGAGATGGTGTCAGAAAATGGAAAGATCTTCCATGTTCATAGATCAGTAGGATTAGCATAGTGAAAATGGCAATCCTACCAAAAGCAATCTACAGATTCAGTGCAATCCCCATCAAAATCCCAACACAATTCTTCACAGACCTCCAAAGAACAATTCTCAACTTCATATGGAAAAACAAAAAACCTAGAATACCTAAAACAATTCTGTACAATAAAAGAATTTCTAAAAGTATCACCATTCCTGATTTCATGCTCTACTATAGAGCTAGAGTAATAAAAACACCATGGAATTGGCATGAAAACAGATAGGTGGATCAATGAAATCAAATTAAAGACCCTGACATAAATCCACACACCAATTAACACCTGATTTTTGACAAAGAAGCCAAAATCATACAATGGACAAAAGAGCATCTTCAACAAATAGTGCTGGCATAACTGGATGGCTACATATAGAAGAATGCAAATATAGATCCATATCTATTGCCTCCACAAAATTCAAGTCCAAGTGAGTCAAAGACCTCAACATAAATCCAGTTACACTGAATCTGATGGAAGAGAAAGTGGGAAGTAGCCTTGAACGCATGGGCACATGAGACAACTTCCCAAATAGAAGACCAGTATCACAGTCACTGAGATTGACAATTAATAAATAGGATTTTATGAAATTGAAAAACTTTGTAAGGCAAAGGACCCAGTCAATAAGACAATATGGCAGCCCACAGAATGGGAAAAGATCTTCATCAACCCCACATCTGACAGAGGGCTGATCTCCAAAATGTAGCAGCAGGCCACTTGTTGGTTCCTGGCCGCTTAGCCCTGAAATAATCACACAGAAACTGTGTTAATTAAAACAATGTTTGGCTCATTAGCTCTAGCTTTTTATTGGCTGACTCTTACATCTTAATTTAACCCATCTTCATTAATCTGTACATTACCACGAGGTTGTGGCCTACCGGCAAAGTTTCAGCACGTCTTTCTCCAGCAGCAGCTCCATGGCTTCTCTCTGAGTCTGCCCTTCTTTCTCTCAGAATTCAGTTTAGTTTCCTCCACCTACTTATCAACAGGCCAAGGCAGTTTCTTTATTAACCAATGGGATTCACAGCATACAGAAGGGAATCCCACATCACCAAAACATATAAAAACTCAAGAAACTAGACATCAAAATACCAAATAATTCAATTTGAAAATGGGACACAGATCTAAACAAAGAAGCCTCAACAGAAGACTCTCAAATGGCCAAAAGACACTTAAAGATTTGTTCAGCATCCTCAGCCATCAGGAAAATACAAATCAAAACAACTCTGAGATTCCATCTTACACCTGTCAGAATGGCCAAGATCGAAACCACTGATGACAGCTTAGCTGGAGAGGATGCGGACTAAGGAGGACACTTTTCCATGTTGCTGAGAGTGCAAACTTGCACAGTCACTTTGGAAATCAATATGGCGGTTTCTCAGAAAATTGGGAATCAATCTACCTCAAGACCCAACTATACCAATCTTGGGCATATACCCAAAGGATGCTCAGTCATACCACAACGCTCATCTATGTTCATAGCAGCATTATTCATAATAGCCAGAACCTGGAAACAATCTCAATGCACCTCAACAAAAGAATGGATAAAGAAAATGTGTCACATTTACACAATGGAGTATTACTTGGATGTCAAAAACAATGGCATCATGAACTTTGCAGGCAAATGTACGTAACTAGAATGAGATAACCCATACCCAGAAAGACAAACATGGTATGTACCCACACATAAGTGGTTATTAGCTGTAAAGTAAAGGATAACCAGTGTACAATCCACAGCCCCGGAGAGGCTAGGTAACAAGGAGAGCCCAAAGAGCGATGCATGGAGAGCCCAAAGAGCGATGCATGAATTTCCCTGGGAAGGGGAAATTGAAGAGATCTCTTGGGTAAACTGGGAATGGGGAAGGGCAAGTGGGAACATGAGGGATCAGGTTAGGGGCTTGGTGGCAGGATGGAGGGGGAGAGTCATAAAAGAGATGTCTTGATGGGGAGGGGACATTTCAGGATTAGGGAGAAACCTGGTACCAGAAAAACTCCCAGGAATCCAAAGAGATGATCCTAGCTTAGACTCCCAGCAGCAATAGTGGAGAGGGTGCCTGACCTGGCCATCTCCTATAATTAGATTGGTGACTATTATAATTGTTATGAGAGAGCCTTCATCCAGTAACCAATGGAAGCAGATGCAGAGATCCACAGCCAAGCACTGAGCCAAGCTCTGTTGAAGAGAGGGAGCAAGGATTCTTTGAGCCAGATGGGTCAAGATGATCTCAAGGGAACCCAATGAGACAACTAACCTGTGCTCACGGGTGCTCACAGACTCTGGAACGACAGCTAGAGAGCCTGTGTGGGACTGGTGTAGGCCCTCTACATATGTGTGACAATTGTATAGCTTGGTCTATTTGTGGGACTCCCAGCGATGGGATCAGGGTCTGTCTCTAATGCTTGTACTGGCTTTGGGGGAACTATTCCCCCCTCTGGGTTGCCTTGCTCAATCTTAATACAAAGGGAGGACTTTAGTCCCTACCTAGTCAACTTGATACGCCATGCTTTGTTGATACCCATGAGAGGCCTGTCCCTTCCTGAACAGAAACAGAGGAAGAGTTAGTGGGGGGCACAGAGGGGGAGGTGGCAAGTTGTGGGGTGGGGGAACAGGAGGATAAGAGGGAGGGGAAACTGCAGTCAAAATAAAAAAATTAATTAATAATAATAAAAAAAGAAATAGAAAGTGACGAATGCTGGTGCTCAGCTCGCTTTTTTCCAATTATTCAGTCCAGGATTCCAGTCCACGGAACGGTGCCTCCCACAGCTAACCTCATCAGGGTAATCGAGCATGCGCAGAGGTTCATCATTCATGAGACTCTAGATCTCAAGAAACCAGGAGCCAAAGTGAACCCTGCATCCTGTGGGCTCCTTCTGTCAGCTCTGTTGGCACAGCAATGCAAAACTCACTAGCACACCGGCACAAGAGGGAATCATGGGGCTTTGGCAAAACAAACGGTGAAAACGCCCAGGATATCAGATTTCATTACCAGGAAATCAGATTTCATTATCTCTAAAGAGGACCCACCTTCAAACATGGCAGAATTTTAATTCTAGGTTGAAACCTCTGAGGAACTTAAGTTCCTGGACATGGGCTCTGCATGTCCCTGGGCCTGGGTTCTCCGTGTCCCTGGACCTGGGTTCTGTGTGCCCCCTCTGATGAGCTAATAGCAGAGGAGTCAGTAACACAAAAAAAGCTCAGAGAGCACAGGGTGGTGCACTCCTTGTTAACAAACAAAAAGTAATAAGGACTTCTCTCCCCAGCTATGATGGAGTGAAGAGGGCTGGATTTTACCCACCCACATTAAAGATGTAAGAAACCAGGCAAAAATGTATGAGAGAATGGTTGACTGGCCCCAAACAACAGGTAGCTGTAGAGTAAGGGGCAAGATGAGGTGAGCCCTGCCCGGTTCCAGATCATTGCATTGGTGTGTGTCTGGGAAGAAGCCAAGCATGCAGAGAGAGCTAGAAAGGAGCCTGGCGATCTCCTGAAAAGTAGAAACGAGAGAGAAGTCAATGCTCATAGAGCTTAAAGTAGCTAGAACATGGGTACTGGACAACTACAGCGGGAGGAAGTGCACAAGAAGTCCCAGAAATCTGCAGAAGGGTCACCTCCAGTCCAACTCAGCACGGATATGCACATGTTCATTGGTATTTCAGGCCTGTCCTGGCTAGTTTTATGTCAGCTTGACACAAGCTAGAGTTATCTGAAGGGAAGAAACCGTAAGTGAGAAAATGCCTCCATAACATCCCGCTGTAAGGCATTTTCTTAATTAGTGATTGATGTGTGAGGGCCCAGCCCATGGCAGGTGGTGCCATCCCTGGGCTGGTAGTCCTGGTTTCTATGATGAAACAGGGTGAGCAAACCAGGGGAGGATGCAGTAAGTCTCTGTGACTCGGCCTTCTTTCTCCCAGCATTCAGTTTAGTTTTCCCCACCTAGCTCTGCTCTACCCTATCACAGGCCCAAAAACGGCTTCTTTAGTAACCAATGGTATTCACAACATACAGAGGGGAATCCCATCATCAAGTAAGCAGCACCCCTCCATGGCCTCTGCATCAGCTCCTGCCTCCAGGTTCCTGCCCTGCTGGAGTCCCTGTACTGACTTCCTTCAGTGATGGACCACAGTGTGGAAATGTAAGCCAAATACTCCCTTTCCTCCTCAACTTGCTTTGTGCTCATGGTGTTTCATCACAGCAATAGAAACTCTAATTCAGACAAAGCCCTAGGAAGAACCATTTGCCGATGAAGAGAAAACAATTTCCACTGACATGGGACAAAAAAAATCAGAGAGAAAGACTTCACAACGCAGAGAGAGCTGCACAAAATCCTCAGAAGACTCCCGCATTGACAGTGAAACTAAATGTACTCCACACTAGTGGATTCCCTGGTCCCGACGTAAAGATTCAAGCGAGTCTCAGAAGGGCCCCACTGACTCCAAATAAGCTAATAGCATTCCAGAATAAAACCCAACACTATTTGAAGGAATGTAATTAAATCAACTCCAGCAACAATGACATAAAATTCACAGTGTCCAGCATCTAATCGATAATTACAAGGCAAGGAAAAGAAAGGCCCCAAATGATTTGAAATGCCAGTCAATAGAAACAGAATCAGAAATGACAGAGATGATGGAACTAGTGAAAAATGAAAGGAGAGCAGCACTTATTAAATATGCCGCCCATGTCCAGCGGAGTGGAAGAAAGCACGGACTGTGGTAACAAACAGGAAGTGTGCACAAGACCCAGTGCATCACAGTGTCGTAACTGAAATGCCCACCGAGTGAAGGCGCTAAGAGCTTAGAAGATGCAGATCTGAGCGTGTGGCTACAGAGGGGCTACAAAGGGTAAATGTTTATTTTTCAAGTTCTAGGGAACGGTGGAAGGTGCTGCACAGAAAGCTCCAGACATCCATAGAAGGCTCACCTCCTTTCCAATTTATATCGCTGCATAAGGTCAAAGAAAGACCAGCCAATAGTGACTGAACAGAGGCTAGTGAGGAGCAGTTCACAGTGAGAGTGTCCAGCATGAATCTGGGAGGAAAGCTAGCATAGGACCCGTGGCAGACGGGAATTCCTCCCACCCAGAAAAGAAGACCCTCCTGAAAAACCCACAGGCAGTAACCTACTGACATTAAAAGGTTGGGAATTGGTGGCACAAACCTCATGGGAGTTCCCGCCTCTGTGTGCACAAAAACATGTGCAGATGCACCCTATGTATGCATGCACCTGCACAGATGCGTGCGTGCGCGTGCACACACCACACACACACGTTCACTCACCAAGGGAACCCACAAGTAATATAATCAGTCTGTGGTGAGGTCCTCCTGGTGTAATTTATTCATGGTCTCACCATCTATTAACAACTTAGTGTCTTTTCTTTTGATCCCCTTTTTTCTTAAATTCCCAAGAATTTAAAGAAATAGTTAAAATTTCACGAAGTGCTGAAGTTAAATAATTAAACTTTTAAAAATGGGAACAATCAGCCTATCTAACAACACAGAGAAAAGCAACGATGGTGCACGCCTTTAATGAGACATTATGAGCATATTCAATAAGAGCCACATTTACATATGTACAAATATTCATGACCAACTATAAAATACACAGGCAGAAGAGAACACTTTATATTCATAGAAACTCTCTGTGTATACGAAATGTATGTATGAATATAGGCACAGGGTTACGGGAATTTTCTTAGTTTTTAAACAGGGCGATATCTCCCAAACAACGCAAAGAATGTAAAAAAAATTTTTTTCTAAAACTTGCATTTAAAGGGACATTACCATCTGAAGCAAGGCCATGTGATGTTAACTGGGTAAGCATTTCCACAGTACCGCATGGCGTGTTCAATCGTCTGGCAGTCAGTTTCAGGAGCAGTCACATCCATGTTACTCAGTTTAGACTCAGCCTTTATGCAGCACAACAAAATACGCAGTGCAATGAATTTGACAGTGACTGAGACTAAACAAAGCATAAATGAGCATGAAAGTGTGCTGCAGGGATTGGAGAGCATAAGGACACTTGCAAGCTTTGTGTAAAGAGATGGCCTATTTTTTGCGAAGGAGTGGACAAAAGAGGCAGCCCCTTCAGTGGTGGCTAGCCTGCTCTCAGCCTCCTCATCTAGAAAATGAGCACAGTGCTCCCCATCCCTGGTTTCATTTCCTGCTGATATGGTAAGATGCCCTGGCAAAAGCAACTTCTAGGAGGAAGATTTTTATTGTAGCTCAGGGTTCCAGGGTACCAACCATCGCAGCAGGTAAGTGGAACAAGAGGAACTTCAAACAACGGGTCACATCCTATCCACACTCCACAGTAGAGGAGTGAATTAATACATGCATGCTTGTTCTCAGTTCACTTTTTCCTTTTACTATATCATTCATGAACCAAACCCAGGGTTATGGTGCCATCCACCATTGGCAGTCTTGCCCCCTTCAATTAACATAACCAAGAGAAACATGTGCACACATGCACGCACGTGCACGCACACACACACACACATACACACACACACACTGATGTGGGATGTCCTTCTGTATATGTGTTGCTTTATTGGTTGATAAATAAAGCTGTTTTGGCCAATGGCTTAGCAGAGTAAAGCCAGGCAGGAAATCTGAAGAGAGATAGAGAGAGAGAGTAGGCAGAGTCAGGGAGAAGCCATGTAGCTGCCAAAGGAGGCAGCTGTCATGTAGCTGCCCAAGAAACAACAAGTAACAAACCACAAGCCTCATGGTAAAATATAAAGTAATAGAAATTGGGTTAATTTAAGATATAAGAGCTAGTTAGAAATATACCTGAGCCATTGGCCAAATATTGTTGTAATGAATATGGTTTATGTGTGATTATCTGGGCAGCCAGGAAATGAAAAAGCAGTCTCTGCCTACAACACACAAATGCACGTGCATACACACACACACACATAGACATATAGTCATTCTCTCTCTCACACATACACACACACACACCAATCTGATCTAGACAGCACCTGAGACTCTATTGGGTGGTTCTAGGTTGTCGGATTTATAACAGTAACCATCGCACCCTCTCTCTTCCTTAACTCACCAAATAATTGCAAAAAAAGAGCAAAGGATGTAACATATGTAAAATTAATTTCCAATTTAATAATAACAAGCTAGAAATGAAGCAATTCTATTATGTGACTCTAAGGTCATTAACACCAGCAACTCGCTAATATTTCTGATATACTGTCAAATGCTTTCAAAGCAAAAAAAAATCCGAAATCTTTGAGCTCAAAAAGCAAATTTCCTTCTATTCATGCCACTCAGAGTTCCCAGACAGTGGCTAAGAGAATTTTCACTTGCCTGCAAAGGCAAATGAACTGCTTCCAAGGCCCTGCCATAAAACAGTACCTTCCTAGGCTGGTATGCTGGAAAGATCAGTCTGAAGCCATACTGACTCAAGTTTAATTATTGGCCATGTGACAAATGATGCATTATGCAATTTCACAGGGCTCAGGTTCTAATCACTCTGGAATGAAGGTGATAAGACCTCCCCAAAGGGTTGTCATGACATAAACGGAATAGAAGGTGTCTTGTTCTTAACAGTCTGAGGCACATACCAAATACCTGATGCATGATTCCTCTCCCTGTTGCCTTAGGAGCTCATGAATTTCCCTAATTTGTAACTTGACGCATACAGGAATCAGTGTCTAACTAGGGATGAACAGAGAGGGGGGTCATATGCACCTCCCAGTGCCCAAACCATCTCCCAAAGAAAAAGGAATCTATTAGAACAGTCAAAAGCTTCCAAAAAATAAGACATACATAACAGTAAACTATGCCATTGATGTGGGATTCCCCTCTATATGCTGTGAATACCACTGGTTTATAAAGAGCTGGCTTGGCCTGATAGGGTAGAACAGAGCTAGGTGGGGAAAGCTATACTGAATGCTGGGAGGAAGAAGGCGGAGTCAGAGAGAAGCCATGTAGCACCACCAGAGCTGGACATAATTTTACTTGGTAAGCCACTGCCACGTGGTGATACACAGATTAATGGAGATGGGTTAAATTA
>LOJH01026042.1:7643-25278 GCA_001685095.1 Ellobius talpinus
CTAATATACATTACAAGAGTTAATAAGAAGCCTGAGCTAATGGGCCAATCAGTTCATAACTAATGTACACCTCTGTGTGATTACTTGGGGACTTAATGATTGCGGAAACTGGGCAAGACAGAAAACTCAGTAAACATCTCCCCAGACAATAACCTTAACAGGGTCTTGATCTTGTACTTCTTGTACCTTGCAACTTCAAGGGAGAAACACCTCTTCTTCATAAACCACTCAGCTTCAGGCATTTTGTGGAAATAGCACCTGCAAGGTGCAACTGTCCCCTCAAAACACTGTGTGTCTAGTGAACCCCTGTGTTTTATTCTTCTGTTTGCTTAACTCTTATTTTCTATCATTAAATGTCTTGTTTGCAACATAAAATCTATACACATATTTTGTGAGATTTATCACTCACTTTTTGATGCTTCCACCAACAGCAGCTTAAACATTTAATTTATACTTACTGCAATATACAGAAACTGGTCATTTTAAGTATTAACTTTGCATCTTGTGTTTCACCTTTTCTTCATAATCAACTTTTAGTATTGTCTGAAGGATTCTTAGCCTTTACCTGTAAGTTACACTAGCCTTTTATTTATCATCCATTGCCTGACAACATGAACCCTCCAGTAAAATGAGCAAAGGCAACTGGAGGGGAAGATGGGGCAATGATAAGAGCAGAGATCTCTGAAGTGGGAAACTAAAACAATAAAACCTAGCAACGATGGGACTAATATGAAGAATTGATGTTGAAAGTAAGTAGCCAAGCTGCTGAAGTGGACACATTCTCTGAAAAAGGGACTGCCACCATGCACTCAGCAGCCACAGACAGCCACAAAGTATCCTTAGCTGTTTGTGTCTTCCCAAAACCAAGCAAGCAATCCCCAGGCAACATTAAGAAGAGGGGGCTTAACTCTGTGGACTAGAGGAACAGAGAGGCTCTGTGCTGTGAATGGGGCTTGAGAGGGACTTGTGCCCACCCCTCCTCCCATCCTCTCTGCTATGCAAGGACAAGCTCTTCCCTTATTTAGAGGACAGTGACACTGATATCTGGGAAGAAGAGATGGGATCTTGAGACCTGAAGCCTGTAGCCTTGGCCCTGGACTCATAGATTCAGGCTGACCATGAGGACACTTCTGTTCTTTACCAGTTACCTAGTATCCAATACTGTGTTGTTTCTACACAAACAGACACATCCAGATGTGCTTTGGTGTTTTCTGATGGAGGAGGGTCATCTGTCTATGTGTTACTTGAGATATAATGGGCCAGGCAGTGTTTAAATGAATACAATTTGTGTGTTGTTATTTCGGGGTTTAAGCTAGCCGTGCGGGAGCCAGGCGGGACGAAAAGCAGGCCTGCTCCCCTTACCACTACAGTTTTCTGTTAATCAAATAATGTTAAATCCAGGCTCAGGATGGATACAAGTAAATTCAGGTGATTCAGAATACTGGTTAGACAGAACTTCACTCAAGACACCCTCATCTTCTTCCACGGTCCCTTCCTTCGCTATTTTATGTAATGTTCTTCCACAAATACCAGATTACTTGGTTAATTTGAACCTTGTATTTATTGGGAACTAAACTCTTTTCATGTGACCCATGTGTCCTGGACAGCCACTCACATTCTATGTTACATGTGGGGACATCTGTTGTTCCCTCTGGGTCATATCACAGAGAGTGACCATGTCATAACTTCAGTTGTTCAGTTCTGATTGGAATTAATGGAATGCATCTCCCCCAAACTAGAAACGTTTAATCCTTTGGATTACCTAAGATATGGGGAAATTGATTTATTGATAATGAAAATTGATTTTTTTTAATAATAAAAATTATATTATTCTCATGCGCAGCTGCCTTGTGAGTGGGCTGTTCCTTGCTTTCTTTAAGTAAGTACTGCAAAGCTTGATGATCCAAATAGAGTGTTCAAAGCCAGGTTCTGTAGTCCTGTCCTGCTTCAAAATGAGCTAGGTGAACATGCCTCAGTGTGCAGACCTGCACAAGTTCCAGGGCTTACCCCAAGGATTACTCTTTCTTCCTGGTTGACTTGTAATTTAAATGTTGTCAATGGGCAGAAGCAAACATACCTAAATACCACAGACTATATATTTCCCCCTTTGAATTCACATTTTGTTAACTTTTCGAAATGCGATGACTTGGTGGAATCACCGAACAATGCGTAAATGATGCATGAAAATGAAATGAGGGTCCAGGGCTTAGGGCCAGAAGCAATCACATCCACACTTCCCTGTGCCGTGAGTCTCAACATCACTGAGAGCAAACATGGTGGCTGAATGCCTTCTCATTCAGAGAAACCCACAGATGAATTATAAAGACGTCCTAGAGACATTCCAGTCATCAACACGACTTCAGATGTCAGTAGGGCAATCAAAGGCACAACAGAAGCAGAGATGAGGCACAGAAAACTATTTCTGTTTCTACCCGGTTTTGTTTTTGTCTTTCTGAGACAGGGTCTCATGTTGCACAAGCAGACTTTGAACTCACCATGCAGCAAAGGTCATCTGTGAATTCGTTCTCCTGCCTTTCCCTTCTGAATGCAGGGATTACAGAAGTGTGCCACCATATCTGGCCTGTATTTCTATGTCTAAAGTACTGCTCTCTAATCTAAAAGGAAGCATTCGTTAAAGACAGCTAAATTTCACCATCTGCAGACTTTTAGAATTTTCCCTTCAAAAAAAAGTCTTGAATACAGTTCATGACAAAAGTCACCATTGTTGATGTAGTTCCTCGGGAATTCCTATTAATACAGAGTTTGGAATCAAGTTCAGAAAATACATACAGGTTACTGAGACTGCAGACATCCAAAGAGTAGGCTGCAGAGGGCAAATGGAAGTTAAATGAGTAGCTGACGTATTGTGGAATTATAGAAAAGACTCACAGGATAGATTTTTGATAAAAAAATGAAAATGTCACTTTAAGAACATAGCAACACATAGGATTTGGAAATGAAAACAAAATCTCAAAGTTATTGAATAAACCTAAGCCTTCAAATACATATTTTGATTCCTTCAAATCCAATAGTGAAGGTGAAAACCAATTCTTTGAGGGTAGAATTGTTTAAACTTTTTCTACCATGCCTCTGTCTTTTAAAAAATGGTTGGGATTGATTTTTCTGAAAACTAAGCTTCAACTGGACAGAGACTGGCTCCTCTCCTTGGATAACACTTGTTCTTATATCTGTAACTTGAGTTTAAACACATTTCCTTTGCTCGCTAGACTGCCAGGATCTTTCCCTGAGTCAGGAGAATGTGAGCCTGTCACACAGGCTGATTTACAACCACACACAGTGTAGATTTTAACAGTTAATTTTCATTGTGTTATCTTTCTATCCACAAGATCAGTTGTAGAGTAAATAAAATATTTGATGTTCTAATGTCTGTTATAGTGAGGAAGGTCAGTTTGTGTATAAACAGAATAAAAATATTAGGTTTATAGAAACTGAGAAGTGAGCTCAGCAGTCAAGAATGCTATCTTCTCTTTCAAATAACTCGGGTTCTATTCCCAGCAACCACATGGCAGCTCACACCTGAAGGTAACTCCAGTACCACAGGATCTGATGCCATCTTCTGGCCTCTAGGGCACCAGGCTTATGGTACAAAAACTACAGACAGAAAAACATAATTAAATCTTAAAGAAAAAATTGGGGTTCTGTTTCAATTATCAGTGTGGTTCAGCATTGGGCAGATGGTGACGATTTCTTTACCATCATGGAGAAGAGAGAGGGGGATGGCTTTCATTAGCTGTCTTCCTCTTGAGACGCACAGCATGGCTGAATATAAGTGTTTTAATCTATTGAGGTCTTGCTCTATGTCATTTCAAATTTTCATAACTTCCCACAATCACAGAACAATATAAATGCCAGAATGAGAAAAAATGTGATGTTGGAAGACTGGATACCTGAATTGAATGTGAACAGGTTAAGCCAACCATACTCTACTCTGGCTGTCCTCAAAAATACAGGGGACATTTGGAATGCGTAATTATATATTAATTCTTGTTTGTCATAATCATTTAAAGCTTTTGAAACATAAGTGGAAAGGTTTTCAAGCTTTTACTTCTTCTGAATCCTTCCTTGAAGCTCTTTCAAGGAACCTGTCCTGTAATAAAAGACTGTTTGGCATGTCACCACCTTACCTCCCATCATGATTACTAATGAGAAACATTCTGGACACCGGAACTTATACCTGCATATACTTGTGGTCACAATTCTGCCCTGACACCGCTTATGTATTTTTCCCTGGTATCAGGACTGTGGTTTAGTTCCTAGAAGGTTTTGGTGACAGCTCAGAACAGAGAAGTTTTCCTCAGGCAAGCTGTCTGTCTGTATACCAGACGGCCGCACATCCACACTTCCTCTAATGTCTGTTTTAGATAGCCCGAGAAGGAAATGCTCTTTAGATACAGACATGGTCATTTACAGCGTTTGTGTGACTGTGGTTTCCAGTATCCCTTCCCTTTACTTGCCTTAGTAATGCAGTTTCAGAAAGCAGAGTCATAATCTTCTGACCGAGGTTTCCCACAGAAGCACTGGTTGGAATTGGGAAGCTTCTCCCCAGGGAGATGTTGTCTTCATTTCTTGATCCTCCCTGTACTCCAGATTTAATGCATTTCCAGGCCAGTTCCCACAGAGCTGTTATCCCAAGCCACTTTAGGAAGCCCTGCCTCCATCTAGGCGCTTCATCCTCAGTTGAAGAGTTTGGAGGCTAGCATACAAACATGACTTTGTCTATGGAAGCACAAACTGTTCATTTGTTAACTTACCAGGATGCCTCCAGGAAGTCAAACAATGATGTGCTAAATCCTTTGTGCCTCTTTCAGCTTCTTCTTCAAATATATTCTGGTTAATTTTCCAAGTAAGATAAAAATGGTTATCTTCGTTGGCATTTCACAAATAATCTAAAGCCACTATACAGCAAAAACAAGAATATGAGACAAAACGGAGAGAGGAGTGAACTGGATTGGTTTTAGGGAGGATGTTTGGGTCTCCTCAGAAATGCACACCCACGGCTGTGAATGGGTTTGTGGGAGAATTTAGAGTCACTGTTTCTTCTCTCATCATGCCGGGTCTCATCTCATGGTATCTGCGTGCCAATGTTCTTCTCTGATAACTGGATACACATGAATGATGGCTGCAACAAGCCGGGTAGGATGGAAAGTGAATAACCAAGGCTCAAGAGTTACTTCCTCTCTGTTAAATCAGGCAATTGGCCACACTGTGTTTTTTCTTGGCATCTTTTAGTAAATATGACGAAGTCCATTATGAGCTGAAACATGGGTATATAGGAGAGATAAATACCATCCCTTCTCCTACATAGCCCTTTCCCAATTGTTTACAATTGTGATTCTTTGAATAATATTGATGAAATTGTCTTGGACACTCAGAACACATTTTAATTACAGATTAGAAATATACTTAGGAAACGATTGATTGTAAACAGGAATTGAGGAAAATGATGAAAAATGCTGTCTTTAGGGTACTTTTTCCCTCCTTCTCTACCAAATTGTGACAGGGTTCTACTCTGCCTTCTGGCTTGGGACTGAGAGAATGTATGGAGCAGGCAGGATTTGGTGCACACGTCATCTGATGCTGTAGAAGAGTCTGCCCAAGTGCCCTGAATCTGACCAAACACCATCGCCTCTGAACTGGCTAATTGGGCCAGGGACTGGACAGAAGGAGGAAGGACAGAGGCTGGTGAGGTATGGGGACTTCTCAGTGAAGCTTTGTATACATTCCTTTAAGCCAGATATAAATCTACCCTTCGCCTTCATCTTTAAAAGGTTGCTACCTCCTAGCTGTCCAGCAAATTCATGAGCACCAGGGGATCATCAGAGAATGAAAACCACATAAGACGATGCAGAGGAGAAAAGGGTTGAAGCCAAGTGCAGCCTGCAAGACAGGGCTGCTGGAAGAAACTCTATTAGCCAGGGCCTGCCACAGAAATAGAAACAGTTGGATGTGTAAATATTTGGGGAAGGATTTGTTATTGAGGAATTGGGTCACAGGATAATAGTGACTGGCAAACCCAAGCTGTGGCATGGCATGGGCAAGACTAGTAGGCTGGAGACCTGGAGAGAGGCCCTTGCTCAGAGGAGGTGAGGTTTTGGCTCCACCCAGACCTTTAATTGACTGAACGAGACCCGCGAATGATACTGAAGGCAATCTGCTTTACTCAGTCTACCAGTCCAAACCTTTACCTCATCCAGAACTGCAGGCAGAGAGACATCCAGCTGCCCATTTGGGGACAAAGCTGGGCACTGTGACCCAAACAACTTGGCAAGCAAAACTAACCATTACAGAACCAATCAATTCAACACATACAGACACAGAGAAAAATGGGATAAAAACGTCTCTAAAAGACACGATGGGATTAAAAGGAAACAAACACGGTTCATCTGTGAAGGAGTCATTAAGAGGGTGGAGGCCGAGGATGGTTATTTTGTGTATCTGCAGTCATGGCTTAGAAGTTCACATGAAATTAGAGGTTCGTAGAAAGAGTAAAAAATGCAGTGATGAAGCACAATTGATAAAACCTCTGAGACAGATATTGGGGTTCAACCTGAAGGTCTGAAAAGCAAAATAGCAATTTAAAAATTCAGGATTCTATATAGAAAGTGCAAGCTTCCTTCAAAAATAAGAAAAAAAGTTACATTGGCATCATACATCATAAAAATGTCAAATATTTCAATAGTACTCATGCTTCCTTCATGGGGCAAGGCTGAAACCAAGATAGCCATCTCAGGACTAGGAAGAAAATATGAAGCAGTTGTTAGCATGCAATATCTATGTCTTTATCCAAATGGAAACATAAAAGATAATAGTTGACAGGAGTTTCTGTCCTGCCCAGTCCTGCAGTCGTTTAGTTCCAAAGAAACACACAGAGGTCTACATTAATCATAAACCAGTTGGTCTTTTAGCTCAGGCTTCTTATAACTCTTATAATTTATTTTAGCCAATAATTCTTGTCTGTGCTATCCATGTGGCTTGGAACCTTTTATTAGTGAGATATTCTCATCTTGCTTCCTCTGTGTCTGGGTGACGACTGCAGACTGTGTTTTTTCTCTTCCCAGAATTCTCCCGTTCTCATTGTCCCACCTCTGCTTCCTGCCTGGCTACTGGCTAATCAGTGTTTTATTAAAAATAATACAAGTGACAGGATAAAAGACCATTGTCCCACAGCAGATCATCCAGAGTAAGAAAGCACTAATGAAGTCTTGAAGCAATATGTTCATATCACAAAACAAAATCAAATAAGTGTTTAAATCTATTACAGTCTCAGAACTAGCTGGGCGGTGGTGGAACACACCTTTAATCCCAGTGCTCACGAGGCAGAAGCAGATAGCCCTCTCTGAGTTAAAGTCCAGCCTGGTCTACAGAGTGAGTTCTGGCCAATCTGAAGTCCATTCTCAGCAGCCTCCTCTCCATGAGCAACACTGAGGTAGCCCCCATGTTGTGGCTTGGATGGCTGAGCTGGCAGTGTCCAGTCCTTCTTCCTGTGAGGCACGGCTTTGTCCAGCTGGTGAGACACTTTTCTTTTCTACTTTACTATGAAATGGAAACTACTCTATGATTATGTTGGCCTTTGGAAAGGTGGAGAAGTATCAACTACTACCTCCACCACCTCCCTTACAAAATTATTGTATGTATGCTTGACTCTTTTACAACTGCCTACTATTAATTTTCCTTTCTGGTCCCTTTATCAATTTTCTTTATATTTCTTTGATTTTCCAAGTTGCTATTCACTCCACATTTTATATAAGATTGATCATATTTCTTATATTTTTTCCTCTTTTTCCTGATACCCATAAGCAGAGAAACCCTGTCTCAAGCACCCCCTCCCACCTAAATGGCCAGAACTGAGTTAAGACAAATAACAAGGAAGACTGTCAAAGTCAAAGCAAACTACAGAACCATGAGGCAAGCAAGCCACTGAGATTTCATGGTAGAAGGGAGAGTGCTCTGAAACTAGGCAAGAAGTCTCTCCCAAACTGTGCCTGATGGGTAGCGATGTGGAATTCATACACGAATGAGAAACAACAGAATAAAGGTAGAGTTTAATTAAAAGAAAAATATTATTATTTGCAAATAGAGTCATTAAGAGATGTAAAGTTACATGGACAGAATAAGGCAGAAACTCTAAACTATTTCAAGTTATCTAAGGAAGACACAAAAGGATGATCTGACATGAAGGGACAACATGACCCATGGTAAAGACCCACCTATAGGATTTCTATAGAAGAATAAAAGATCGACATAATTTCTGCAGGGAACAATAAATTAGAAGGATCACAGAGCACATTACCATAAAAGTCATTAACAGTGACAGAAACTGAAAAGGAGAGAAAGGTTGAAACACTTGAATGCAATCAAGGGATCAAATTAGATTGAAGAATAAAGAGTATGCAAGGAGCTTCTGCCACAGTGCCACAGCCTGTGAACTCTGGGACTCCCCGAAGATGAAGACTCATCAAGGGAAAGGTGGAGAGAGGAGCCAAGGAAACCTCCCTTCAATGTGGTTCTCACATAGCTGAAATGGAGATATGAAAACAGATATTGTACTTGATAATATCAGTAGAGAACGGTCAACACAATGATGTACTCAATGACATTGCCTCCAGACTCAAAAAAAAAAAGAAAAAAGCTGATGAAGATGCTTCATGTTTCTAGGTAAAAGTGCTACATGACACAGAGAAATAAAATTCTAACATCGTTTGGAACACTGTGTTCCAGTAAAGAATTCATGACCCATAGAAAATGGAATGTATAGGGCAAAGTTAAGGTATGGTCATATTCCCTTCTGCTCTGGTCATTGTGGCTCTCCTAGGCTTCTTCCAAGAGACCAAGTGAAGAACTCACTCCAGAAGACCAAAAGGAGTAGGGAATCAGCCATATATGTCTGCACTTAATACTGAATGTAAAATTACTTACAGATTTAAGATAAAATGGAGAAAAAAATAGGAGATTGGAGTGGGTTATATGTATGTAATCTAAAGTGTAGATTGAACATTAATATCAAAACAGGATCAAATACATAGGAGACAAACTATTCAATTGTCATAACTAGTGATGTCATATTGGTATAGTTTTATTAAGATAGTCCCTGCACAGGATTTTAGTCTTCTCGTCTTCACTGACCCCAACAAGTAGGATTTGCAGTGTCAAAGGAAGGGGACAGGGTTATCAAAGGTTAAAAAGAAAAGAATCTGTGTGGCCAATTAGAAACATAAGCAAAACCCAACAAATCATGAACTATGTATGCATATGAAATGTCTTTTTGCTTACATTTATCGGGAATTATGACATTTCATGGACAGAGTCTAAGATTCCCCTAGTGGCCACCATGTCTTTGTATAATCCCCACCACTTGACTGTGGGCTAGGCCTCTGCTCTGCTCTTAGCCAACAGGATGTGATAGGTGAGACTGACCTTCACCTATTCTGTTAAAACTGTATTACATTTAGGGACCTGAGAGATGGTTCGATGGTTAAGAGAATTCACTGCTTATATAGAGGACCCAGGTTTGGTTCCCAAAACCTACACAACTGCTCACAACTGTCTACAGCTCCAGTTTCATGGGACATAAAGCCTTTTACTGACCTTTGTGGATACCTGGTATGTGCCATAGTTACACCTATGTAGATGGAGGCAAACATCTATGCATATTAAATAAAAAACAAATATTACATTACATGGGTCTCTTGCTACCCAGCAGGTTCAGGCTGACAGCTTTCCCATGGAATCTTGAAGACATCGTATAAGGCTGGCATGGCAAGTGATTCTGGGCCATCTACTAGTTGACATGACCCAGCAACAAGAGATTCAACCCCACAGCTAAGGTATCTGAACTCTGCCAAGCTCTATCATGAGTGGCAAACAGAGGCTCTGGATCAATATATGTAAGCAGGTTAAAATGACCATGGACCAGATGTGGAAATGTTTAGTTGCTGTTGGGAAATGTAAGGAATATTGGATGTGTATTTGTCTGCCAAGAAGTAGATTCTGACTAGCAATGTGTTGCCTCAACAGTAGGCATCTTACCAGGAAGCCATCACCCTGTAGGGCTGGCTCTCTAAGGGTTGGTTCTTACTGTGTCATGCAGGTCCACGGCCTGACCCAAGTACCACATGCAAACTTCAGGTTGTGATTATATAAAAATGCTGGCCAATGTGCCAGAAACTGAGAGATGTTTAAGATGGTATAATTAAGACAATTTACTAACAGAATCAAAGGTTTGTTCAATATTTTAAAATGCAGAAAAACAAAGGGCCAGATGAACTTATATAAATACAGGGGGAAATGGAGCGTGGGGGCAGACTAGGAAAAGATGTGACTACTTAAGTTTATATCTCTCCCTGACTGGCATGAAGTATCAGGAAGCAAAAGTTTAAAACATAATAATAGATAGTTTCTTTTAATTTTAAATTTTGTTTTGATGTTTATGGATGTTTTGCCTGCATGCATATCTGTGAACCATGTATGTGAGGTGGCCGTGGAGCCCAGATGAGGGTGCTGGATCTCTTCGAATTGGAGTTACAGTTGGTTATAAGACTTCAAGTGAGTGCTGGGAATTGAACCCAGGTCCTCTAGAAGAGCAGACAGTGCTTTTGACTGCTGAATCATCTCTCCACCCCCTCTCAGTATTAGCAAGAATACTAAGAATATTTTACACCATTTACCCTCATATTCTTAATCTCTATTTCTTGTACATCTCGAATAGAACAGAAGTAGCCCTGGAGCAATGGTGGCACATAATATGGAGAGAGAGAAAGAGAAACTGCTCATTAGTCTGACCATGTGCTGGGATAGGAGGCTTCATTGAGACTGACACACTGATGCAGGCATTTGAAAGCAGTGATGATAAGTAGCAGGAGAAACACTTAACTTTCTCTTTGCTCTGGGCTGCTTATCTGTCCATTTTTCTCTCTCCTTTCCTCCCATGCAGGGAGAAGGTCACCGTGACATGGTGGAAGAGTAGAAATCAATGGCAGCTGGCTCCTTGGTGATAGGAGTTGATCCATCAGCAGGATTGGTGGCCGTCACTCACCCTGCACAACCCCCCACCCCACACAGTGGCAGATGTCATTTTTGGAACTCATTTGCATGGTTGGGGAGCACTCCCTGCAGAGCTCTGCTGAGCATGTATGCAGGGAGACAGCCTGAAACAGAGAAGCAAGCACTGTGGGGACTTGCCCTGTGCTTTGCTATGCTTGACCTGGGAGTTGGCCTAGGAGGGCCGCCTCCTATAAAGGGGACACGAAACATGTAGCTCAAAGCATTGGAGGCATTAGTCCATGCCTCAAATGTCCAAATCAGCATCCCTAAGCTGCAATTTCGGTCTCACCTAGGACTATATGTACCTGCATTGCTTCATTAACTGGAAAGAACGGTGCCATCAGGTTCATTAGCAGAGGCATCTCCTTCGCCCCTCGGGAAAACAAAGTCAGAAGTAACTTTGTAGAAGCTTGGCAATATGGCAAGTGTTCCTTTTAAATTCTATCTTGGAAAATGTTTGTGCCTATTTTTGCTTCTTTTTATCTCTCCCCCTTTTTCTTCCTATTTCTCTTTCACCTCTCCATTTGCTCTGCCACAAGGGCTGACTGGGGTCTCCTCTGCTCTATTCAAATGGAAGTCACAGGTTCTCAGGGGGCAGCTCACACTGATGGACATGCATTCCAGAGGCCCAGCAGCTGGCTTCCAGGTTCAGAGGTGTACAGACTCATAGCTCCAAGCCTTTGAAAATGAAGGCATGCAGTCAAATGTGGCCAAGGATAAGGATAGCTGATTGGGTTTAGAGCGTTCCTATCCGTTGGCTGTAGGATTGCCCCCAGCTTTCAGAAGCTAAAACCTTCCACTCTTGGAACCTTCCAACAACCAGATTTGCAATCTCTGCAGCCTGGGCCCCCACTTTCTGCTTTGTCTGTCACAGCCTCAACTTCACTGCAATTTCCTGCCTTCTCAATCCTAACGTCATCATTACCTCTGGAGGTTTGCCCTGCCCTGCCTTAAAAGTCTTCAGTGGGGTCAATTCCACAAGTAGGCAGAGTACAGCTCAGGAGAAACTTTTAGAAGGACCTCCTTTTGCAGCCTTGGATTTGTGTGGGAAGTAAGTGGTGGGGATGAGGTCTCACTAAACAGGGAGGCATACACAGGACAGAAGCCACACCTGACTAGACTGAAAAGTAGCTGCTCTAAAACTAGAGATGGGGTGTGGCCAGATGTGCTGGGACTGTGATCCCATCACTCTGAATGGTCTCTCGTCCCACCAGTCACAGGTAGTGTCTTGAGGACCAATCACAAACCTCACACAAGCACAGCCATTTTCCATCAATCATAAGTGTTTGGCTGAGTCATCAGGGAGGTGTTCTTCTTCTTGCTGTAACTAGGTCCCTCTGGCTGCTGCAGTACAGTCATCTGGTGACTCTGTAGGGCCCAGCCATGACAGGCTCAACAGAGACCACCCAGGCACCACCCAGGAACAGAGCATCCAAGAGCAAAGTACCATTCCAAAGGAAATACTTAACCTTCCAACCACTGAAGACAGGATCACCTGATGTCTCTTGGCCCAGCGCACACCTATCTCCTTTTCACCAGGGCACCCCTAGACAAATGTCAGCCAATCAGGGGTCCTGAACCTTAAAAATCCCTCCCTCCAATCTCTGCTATTATAAAAATTCCACCCCAACTATGCTCAGGGCTCTCTGATCTGATCATGCCAATGCATTAGACGCATCGAGAGTCTGAATAAGAATAAAGGCTCTTTGCTTTTACATATGGGACTTGGTCTTCTTGTTGGTTTTAAAGATCTTGAGAAGAATGCATTGCTAAGTTGTGCAGGGAGAAACAGTTTCTCTATTGATTGAGAAATTGTTCACTAATCCAGTATCAAGTATCTTTTCATTGAATGCTATTGTCTGTTTCTATCCATGGCTGGAAATCATTCAAAAAAAAGTGAAAACAGATTATATATTCATCTACATATCTCTAAGTTTCATTTTTTTTAAAAAAAATTTTAATGATTAGGTATACACACGGACAAGAGTGACACATCTTCTTTGACATTATCAGTGGCTGGATTTGTTCACTTAGGACTACAAACCAGCCTTCTTTAATTTTGTTGATGTCTGATTGACTTATGTTTGATATTTAGTTTATCTAGTCCAGTCTTCTTGGACTGTACATTCATATGCTGCAAACATGTCAGACATGTTTAATTTAACCTTAACATAGTATGTTTGAATAATTATTATTACAAATGATATGTATTGCATGCTTATATGGCTCTTTGGTTTAATTTTTCCTCTCCTATCTAGGCTAAAAAGATTCTGCACTTTGCTCACACTCAGTCATTAAGTATTTAGTATAGCTGTTAGCTACATTATCTACTCTCTATATGCAGAATCATTTTGATATCATTTCCTATTACTTATTAGCTATATTTTAATAATTGTTAGAAAGATTGTAAAGTGCATCTTTTATGTATTATAATGTATATTCCAATTGTTACCTGCATCTAACTCCTTTTCAGCAGATAATGTGATCTTATGGATGTGAATTAAAATTACATATACATCTCAAAAGCATGATATATTGCTGTTTTACATAATCAATGGGTATATATACACACATAGCTGTATGTGTGTGTGTGTGTGATGAGAGTATTTATGCCTTTACACAGATGTACACATCTGTATAAAATTTGCATCTTAATGGGGCTACAGGTAAGAAAGTTCTGTGAGTGAATGTACATCTAATTTGCTTCATTAATACTTAATATTTGTTTAAATACAATTTGCCAAAGTACAAACAAAGGTGTATGTGTGCACACGTGTGCGTGTGTGTGAGTGTGCATGCACATGTGTGTGAGCTCGTGTGTGCCTGCACATGCTTGTAGGTTTCTAACTTGTCATGACTGGCATCATTTTTCTAGAAATCTGCTTCTTTTCTAGCATCCCCTTCTCGCTCCGTGAAGACCTACATCATCACCACATACAACCCTAGCCATCTTCAGACAGAAGTTTTCTCAGTGTTTTTCTGTCTGCAGTTATCTCGCTCTAAACTTTCATTTGTCAAAATGTGTATTTCCAAATTTCCTTGTTTTTATCTTTACAGTTTTACATTTTATATTTCTTGCTGTCATTTTGTCAACTCATTGTTTTATAGATTTTTTCTTTGTGTGTTTTTTATTCGTGTGTGTGTGTGTGTGTGGTGTCTTTGGTTTTCATGATGCTTTGTTTTTGCTCACTTGTTTGTACTGCTAAGGGTTCACTATATTTAGAACTGCGGGTTGGGGGTTGTTTGACTTGTTGGGAGTTTTCTTTCCTATATCATTTTCTGCTCTATTCTCCTCTCTAATTACAAATGTGTCCAATATCTGATTTTACTCTCAAACCTCAAATGCTCTGCCTTTTTGTTTTTACCTCACTCAGTTTTTACAGACGATTCTCCCTACCACCCTCTCACTGCTCTGCTTCCTGCTTAGGGTCCCCTCTGACATGGAGACCTAATGGACATCATACTCACTAGAAGCTCTTGTCTCTGTCCCATCCCTTGAGATAAGCTACCTACCTCCCCACCTACCTCCCCCACACACATCTCTCTTTGGTCCCACATTAACCAGTGTGTCATGGTTACTTAAGAGGCTATTTCACTGCTCTTCCGCAGTCCTGAACTGTGCATAGTTTAATGTCTACTGACAGTGTGGTCCTCTTAGTGAACTTGGCTCTGGTTCCAGGATGCTTAAGGACCCTACATAAAGTGCTACAACACACGCATGAGCCTGTCGTCTTCCACGGCCTCATGGAGATGTTCACTCATCTCCAGTTACTTAGAATACCTAATGCAACCTACAGGCAGTGCAAACAGATTTGATTCTCTGTGTTTAGGTAATAATGACCAGGAAAATGGGATGCAAATGTTCAGAACAGAGTCATTTGAAAACACATTTAAAGTCCATGCTTGGCTGAACCTGAGATGCAGAGACGTGAAGGGCCAACTGTCAATCATGGTCCAGAAGCTGTCCGTGTTAGTGTTCCCCACATGGTTCCCTTTTCACCTTCTTTCTCTCTTGAATTTATAACAGGGTGCTGTGTTGCCCAGGCTACCAGGGCTATCCTCAAACTCCTGATCCTTCTGCCTACATCTTCCAAATTCTGGGATTGCCGATGTGTACCACCCTGGCCAGCTTAATATTTTTTAATATTGGCGGCAGTTAACTTGATTGTACTTCTGAGTGCACATGACATTAAATACCATGGTCTTTCTTTCTGTAGGCATGCTTATAGCCCTAGCTATAAAGAACGCATTCTCAGCACTCAGAACAAACCTGAGGCAGTATTAAAGATGTCCCACTGACTTGGGCTTCTGTCCTAAAATTATAAGTCATGGCTATTTGCAATATATAACCTTTCTTTTGCATTCTTCTTTGCATCTTAATCTATTTTACCATTATTTCTCCTATATGTTGGCGGAGGTTTCTGTCCCACCAGGACCCTGCAGTCATTCAGTCCCAAAGAAACACACTAAGGACTACATTAATCATAAACTGGTTGGTCTATTAGCTCAGGCTTCTTATTAACTCTTATAACTTATATTAGCCCATAATTCTTGCCTGTATTAGCGACATGGCTTGGTACCTTTATCAGTGAGGCATTCACATCTTTTTCCTTCTGCATCTGGGTGACAGCTGCAGACTGACACTTTCCTCTTCCCAGACTTCTCCTACTCTCATTGCCCCACCTCTACTTCCTGCCTGGCTACTGGCCAATCAATGTTTATTAAAAATATTACAAGTGACAGGATAAAAGACTATTGTCCCACAACACCTATATACAAAGGCTGGTGTCTCTTAAATTATGAAAATTTCTCACTATTGACTTTTGTAATAGAACCATCCTCACATTCTCTACCACACCTAGACCTGAGTCTTTCCTTTATGTTTTGTTCTAACACTGTCTTTCTTTTGAACTTAATTCCCTCTCTACAGTGTCTAATCAATCTCTTGACATATTTGGGCATTTATTTTTCAGAACTTTTTTGTTTTGAGATAAATGTTAGAAAATCATGGAAACACTCTACTGGCCTCTATGAACATATTCTTGCCACAATGGCTACATTATTGTGCACACTACACCATCACAGCCAGGATGTGGTTACCAGTATAACCGACTGACTCCATTCAGAATTCCCAGGTGTACATCCATCCTGGTGTGTGGACGAATACTTCCAGGCAGCTCATTGCTAGTTAAGAATTGGTGACCACATCCACAATCAAACACAATTTCAGCAAGGAACTCTCTTTTCTCCCTCTCTCTCCTTCCTCCCCCTCCCCCTCCCACAGGTTCAACTTTCTCACTCTCAGAGATGCAGCAACAATGTGCTCCTCCTTTCCACAGCCCAATTTGGGTCATCATCCAGGACTATATTTCCATTTCTAAAATCAATCTAGCTTTTCCATCAGAAAAGGGAGCTAAAAGCACTCATGGCACTGGAGCTTTATTGATCTGAATAAAGTTAGGCATATGTGGTTTGTGTGTGTGTGTGTGTCCATCTGTCTGACTGTCCATCTATCTGTGACATGGGACAGAGAGAGGGAGAAACAGCTTAAGAGGCTATATGCATACACAAATGTGCAATTCGCTTGTTTCTGCTTTCAAGACTAATCCGGGCTGAATTCTTCACTCTCCCTGCATTGCCCCAGCTACTAATGCTGAGACTATTGACCTATTTCCATACGAATACCCTGTTTCCATTTCCAGGTTATTTCAGCTAGGTGTTTTCCTAAATTTTATGTTTTCTCGAACTAGAATCCAATGGATTGTCATAAAACCATTCTTCTTTATCATCTAATTTTTGGGGTAAATAGCATGTCTTTATTCTAACAATATTTTTACTTACTAATTGAAAAGTTCATCTCTGTGTACTATCTATTTGATTATAGCCACAGCCCACTCTTCCTATTTTCCTCAGGACCAACTCAACATATTTGTTCCCAATTTTATCTCTTTTTAAAATTGATTTTATTTATATTTTTCCTTTTTTATGAAGAATTTTATTTTGAATTCAATCTTTTCTCATTTTACACAGCTATCTCCATTCCCCTCCCTCCCTCCTCCCTCCCCACCCTTCCCCCACACCACCCCATCCACTCCTCGGAAAGGGTGAGGGTTCCCATGAGGAGCAAACAAAGTCTGACACATCACTCTGAGGCAGGGCCAAGGGCCTCCCCCCATATCTAGGCTGAGCAAGGTCTCCTTCTAAAGAGTATGTGCTCCTAGATGCCAGTTCAAGCACTAGGAATATATCCTGGTCCCGCTGCCCAAGCCTCTCAACCATTCCCCACATTCAGTGGACCTAATTTGGTCCTACGGAGGTTCCCCTCTGTCAGTCCAGAGTCAGTGAGCTCTCACTAGCTCAGATCAGCTGTTTCTGTGGGTATTATCATCATGGTCTTGACTACATTGCTCATATTATCACTCCACCCTCTCTTGGACTGGTCTCCCCTAGCTCAGCTCAGTGCTTCTCGGGAGATCTCTGTATCTGCTTCCATCAGTTGCTGGATATTATCTGAAGAAGAAGGAGGAGGAGGAGGAGGAGGAGGAGGAAGAGGAGGAAGAGGAGGAAGAGGAGG
>LOJH01026043.1:0-18534 GCA_001685095.1 Ellobius talpinus
GAGGAGGAGCCGGGGAAGGGAACAAGAAGGGAAGAGGGGGAAGGCTTCCCTTTGCCAGGCTCGTCCGGGTCTGCAGGCGCTGCTAGAAGCAGCGGCGACTCCAGCTCCTGGCTACTGTTGTCGCTGCTGCTGTGCTCTACAGCTAGAGATGCTTCTCAGTGCGGCGCCGCGCTGAGGCCAAGCGAGCACCTGGGGCTGTGCTCCGCTCCGCACATCCTTGATCTCAGCCTGGGAACTGACAGCCTACTGGGAACCCCTCTGAGTCGCGCTGCACAGTGGCCACCCGAGCTCTCGCCCGCAGTGGCAACAGCGGCATCGCTGGACACATAGCTCTCCGGTTCTCTCCTGCAGGCTCAGTGCTCTCCAGATTTCCCCCAGGCGTCCTTTGGTGATTTTTTTTTTTCCAGAGAAGAGGGCGGGGTAGGTGTCAGTCTCCTCCTCTCTCTCACCCCTCCTATTTCTTCTCGGTTTGAATTTCTTCCCCTGGCATTTCACTGGCTCTCAGAGCAAGAGACCAGACCCACAGAGAGGGGAAAGCAAGGCTGCGCCTCCCCTGCTGCTGCCAGCCCAGAAGTGGAACTGGAGGGGGTGAGGGGAGAGGAAACGAAGCAGGAGGAGCTTGGCTTCCTCTTGCATCTGAGGACAGACCAGCTCCTTTCAAGAACCCCACGGAGAAGCGGACTGCATCTCCTCAGCGAGCTTTTGGAGTACTGCTGGCCCGGAGGCAAAGGATGGTGGTGTCCCTGAGAGCAGGCTGCAGGGCAGCGCTCTTGCTCTGGATTCTCAGCAGCTTCATCTGCAGAGCCTGGATGGCTCCCTCCACGTTTCGTAAGTAGTTCTCTCCTCTCCGTGGCTCAGTACTGGAGCCACTTCAGTGCCGCATTGGTGTAAGGGCGCCCAGGCATCAACTCCGAGGAGCATTCGCAGTTTTTGCCCCTGGTGTATGTTTGTGTGCATGTATGTGTGTCGGATGCCTAGCACTTGCAGCCACTGCCGCAGAGAAGCAGAGAAACTCTAAACCCGGGGAGCTCCTTGTTTAGTGTAGATGATTTTCATAGTGCTGGATGCTTCTGGAAAGTTGTTCCTAGTCTTAAAGATTGCTCCGTAACTGCTTGGTTAGAGTGATGAGTGTAGTCGTTTCTTGCGACCTATCTGCAAAGACTGGAGACGATTACATTTTACTTGGATAGTGAGGAAAACGGGCAGAAGTTTCTGATTTTTATTGATGGTTTTAACTTGAGCACTGGTCTGAGGAGGTAAGAGGAACAGACTTCAAGCAGTTTGGGTACCTTTGGAGTCACTTATTATTTTTTTCTGCCCTCTTAAAAAAGTTAATGCTCATTTAGCAGTTGATTATATGTATGAAAAAGAAGGTTTAATATTGGAACTGAAAATGTGCTAATTACTTAGTAGTTTGGGGTAATGGGCATGACTCATGCAGGCCATGACTTGGGACGGCCAGTGCAAAGCAAATGTTATGTTATTAATGGTTAATGAAGAGATGGTTTAAAAGTTATATATATGTAGCTGCCCAAAATGTGTGCTTTTAAGGACAGAGTGAAAGGGGAAATATGGTTTGTGTTTTCATGAGGTTTAGAGGAAATGGAAGATTCCAGCTCATTTTCTTCATTCCTTTAGAAATGCGTACTGTGTATGAAGAGAGGAAAGACATAGTTGGCTTTGGCTGAGAAAGAGATAAAGGCTGGACTGATTTTCTGTGGTACTTTGTAGAGTTTTCCTAAGCACAGCCTTGTTTCTGAGGATGGGTGAATCTGTTGGTGAAGGGGTATGGATCTGTGGAGTTCAGAGGGAAATATTCTCCACTTAGATAAGCTGAATTGATTCCAGATGCCTCACATGTAATGTGGCCCTCTCTCTATTTATAGTTCTGTGGATGTATTCATGCTCACCTCCGTCTACAATTCCATATTAATATTATCATTCCCCTGTACAAAGTGTTAATAATACTTTATTATATTTTGTTAATGAAAAAATCTTGAAATAGGCTTTATATGTTGTGATCAGCAATTGCCTACCATGCTATCATTGGCAGTGGGTTGACATATTTCCAAAGGACCGTCTATGAGCTTCTTTGCAGTGCTTAAAGACAGAGAAAAGTGAGGAAAAAAAGACAGCCAAGTTGTACAAGTACAAGTGAACTTGATAATAGGAAACTTTACGGTAGTCTCAGAATACAAAAAAACCTAAAAAATATGTATTGCTTTTATCCACGTTGATTGTACAGAGTTAAAAGGAAATTGTAAAGCAAGACTGCTTGATGCTGACATCTACAAAAATGTGTAACACTACCTATGGGATATTATTCTGATGGAATTTCAATTTCCATTTCAAAATATGTTTGTATAATGGTATAGGATTTGCTTCCATACTTCCTATATACTTGCTAAAAGTTAAAGTATGTTGTGTTCTGTGGTTTGATTTCCTACTTCCCAATAGCTTCCAGAATTCTCTCTCTCATCTTTCCGTGTACCTTAGTAGAAATGGGTCAAACTAAAGCAATCACCGTGTGTTCAGAATGATGTTTCCTTCATTACTCTGCTATAGTTTGAAGACTCAAAAGTTCTTATTTCATATGTGCTTTTACTACTTAGAATTCAGTGAAAATAACATAAAATCATTACTTTAGACATTTTTCTGAGCTTTAAAATTTATTTAGTTCTTATTCTATACAACATAAATAGTTACAATATATTTTAAATGTTTAAAATGTTTTTAAAGAGTTAAAAATGGATTAGCTGAGATAGGTTTTTATTACATTTGGGTTTAGACTCTGAAACACAAGCCCAAAATTGTCATAAATCCTAGAAAAGAATTTAATGAGTAATACCTGAATTTAGTGATGAGAATGAACTCCTAAATTTATTTTATTTTTACACATAATGAAAAATATACATTTTATGTTATACTTATTTTGAAGTTATGTTTTTAATACTTAGAAAGACTCAAGGCAGAAAAACAGTAACTCCATGAATCTAAGTTAATGAACAGCTCAACCAGGAGGGGTCATCATGACACAAAAAGTAGCAGAAAACTCATGTCTTTCATGCTTTGAAAATCTGATGACTATGCTCAAACATCCTTTTCCCAAGTAACTTTGGAGTGTAAAAGGCATTTTCACATAGATGATTAATATTTTAAATTTCATAATATACATGTTCAATAGACTATTGCCTAAGGTTTGTTTCATTAAGCTGTTCTGGACATGTGTATAAAGGTTGCTCATCCTGTGTTTTATACATACATTTCAATTTAAATTAAAAGAAGTTTATTTCTTATACCAAATAAAAATATGATCTCTCTCCATGTGATAATTAGAATGCTGCGGTACTGAGCAGAAGTGTATGCTTCCTTTCTTGTGAAAGTCCATATGAAAGGCTCAGGAGCACTTCACCACTAGGAGGTAAATTGATTAGACCATGCTTTTAAGACTTAAGGAGCTGTCCTAAATGACAAGGGGATTAAGCTTGAACTTAGTAAATTTGGTGTTTAAATATTATTGAATTTTCACTTAAATATGTGTTTGCTCATGAAGGGCAATTAATGTGATTCTTATGAAACTATTCTCATATGATTTACTTGAGTCTCATATTTGTGAAATGCATTTTGCATGTGACCAATCAATGTCTTACAAGTTTACTGTTGCATATACGGCATATACAAATATATGCACATATATGTGATTTAAGTATGTAGTAAAATACAGAGACATATAATATATAATATCATATATATCAAAATAGCTGCAATATGAGCATGTTTATATATTATGTAGCATTATTTAACAATTTTACTTTATTGTCAAGTTCATAGTTAGGAATTTTCCTGCATAAGATACTATGATAAAAATATAAAACAATACGTTATTGATCTATTTTCTCTTTCATAAATTTATATTTTTCCCATAGTGATATTTTTAAATATACCATATAAAACAATAATAAATAAAAAGTTGTAGCTTTACATCTAGTTTAATCAGAATAGTGAGTTTGTAAAATCTGAGAACATATTTTTGATCGACAAAATTCAATGGGGAAAAGAGTTATATATTTTTTAGGTTCTGCAAATTAATAAGAAGAAAACCTTTGACTGGTTGGAGATCAATACATTTCTTAGCTTTACAAGCATTGACACTGCTACTCAGATAATAGTAATTTTTATGTTTTAATCATTTATCATAAAGTAAGATGAAATGTCATAAAACATACTCCCATATATTTAATATATCTTTCAATTAACCTTCATGCATTTATACATATGCAATTCTTCATTTGTGAGAATTTCAAAGCTGTTTTGTGTATACTGTGTTTTAAAACAGGTTTGTAATATATGTTTCCATTACTTTTAGTAGCATCAACTTTCAAGTTCTATAATTTCTTTAAGCTTCTATCTCATTTGTCTGAATTAATAAACCCTATTAGCAAAGAGAACTTAATAAATCTTTAAAAATGAAGGAATCAGCTTTTCTGCCTGACAAATTGGATATTGATTGGAAGATAAAAAGGCCTGTGATGTATCTGACCCTGATTCAATTTTCTTTTTTAAAAACGGTATAATTATCTGTTATAAAAGTAAAGAATATACATGTATTTTCCGCTTTAAAATTCTTAAATAAAATCTAGTTTGTAATCTTATTAGAAATCTTAGCTATAGAGTAGAATATTTGTTGAGTTGATAAACCGCCTCCTGTGCAAACATTAGGACCAGATTTGAAATCCTCAGAATACATGAAAATACTGACTTTATGGTACACACTATAAGCCAACTGCTGGTTGGATGGAGACAGGTATATTGTAGATTATTAGTTAAAGGTGTTAGAATTGTTTGTGCTGTGGAACCGTTTTTTAATGATGCAAAGATGTGTTGCATTCTTTTATGTTGCATTTGTTTAATTCTATGAAGCTGTGTTACATTGCCTAAAACACCTGACTGACTAATATAGAGCTGAATGGACAATAGCCAGGCAGGAGAAAAGGCAACCAGTGTTGGCAGACAGAGAGAATAAATAGGAGGAGAAATCTGTGAAGAGATCGAGAAGCGAGAAGAGGAGAGGAGAGCGTCAGTGGCCAGCCATGCAGCTACACAACAATCCTTGGAGTAAGAAGTAAAGGAAGTAATGTAGAATAGAGAAGGACAAAAGCCTAGAGGCACAAGATAGATAGGATAATTTAAGTTAAGAAAAGCTGAATAGAAATAAGCCAATCTAAGGCTGGACATTTGTAAGTAAGAATAAGCCTCCATGTAATATATTTGGGATTTAAATGATTGGCTCCCTCAAAAGCCAAAGAGTAAAAAACAACCAACAAGCTGGTGGATTCCAAGAGACTACTGGACAACCAGTCTAGCTAACAACTGAACTCCTGGTTACACAAGATAAACAGTATCAACATTAATAGCAAATAAGTAATAGAGGAAGACACTTGACTTAAAAATTCTGGCTTTCATATGCACAGGCACACCTGTAGAAATGTAAATGTGCACACACACAACACACAGACACAGATAAGCTAGAAAATGGAAAGTATACATTTCAGCAACACCAATGGACATGTCAAAGTAGACAGAGAAAAGGCCACAATGCCTGAACTCTGCACAAAGTGTTATAGGCAAATGAAGAAAGCTGGAAGTAGGAGAGGTAGTCTCTCCCAGAAAAGGGCATATTAGTTGATATTCTAATGTCAAATGGTGATTCCTGGAAGCATATATGTATGTATGTATGTATGTATGTATATATATATATAATTATATGGACTTCCTGAGTTATATTTAGGAATACATGTGTATATACATGAACAAAGATGAATGAAATAACAACTAAGAGAAAAGGAGGCCATTAATTTAAAAAAAATGTGGATAGGGGTATGGGAAGATTTTAAGGGAGTAAAGGGAAAGGAGAAACAATCTAATTACATAATAATCTAGAAGATAAAGGGATAATGGATACATGGTGTCAGCATAGTGATTAATTGATAAAATGAAGAAATTCAATATGTGTACACATGTTTTCACATATTTACTTTGATTTAAAAACACTTTTTTCTTCTTTCTTAACCTCTATCAAAGTAAATAATAGTGTACACAATAATGTGAACCACAAAAAAACAGTTGTGTGCAAAGTAAATTCTCTATTTCTATCAACATCCTTACTTTAAATTGGATATTACTGGCATTTCCAGAGAGATGAGTCTTTTCCAAAACTCAGCTGTCAAAAACTTTGGATATGCCTATAATCATTTATTACTCAGTTTTTGGAAGCTATATGTTCATTGTTTGCTATTTTAAATAAATGGATAGTAGTGAGATGATTTTCATATAACTTTTAATTTTTAAGTTGGAAAATAAGATGACTTCTAACACACTGAATATTTGAGATTATGAATTTTACCTTCTCCTGAATGCTACACAATCTAAATGTTGGGATGTAGAAATTTCCCATTTCTTGGTCATAATATTTAATTTTATGATGAATAAACTGTACTTAAAACACTTAGCCTCTATGGCAATGAGTCCCTTGTTCCTTTCCAGGTTAGGTGTAAGAATACCTCTGCAGGTCACTGGGAAGTATAGGAGATTTGCTAAATTCTTCTGCATTTACATCTTTGCTGTCTGCAGAAAACCCACATTCGGTAGGCAGGTGCACATGAAGAGAGTGGTAGTGACAGGAAAATTGTGTCGATTCCTTCTTCCAATAGCTGGAAAATCTGTTGAATGGTAGAAAGAAGATTAATGAACCCAATTGTCTCATGTTTCCATATTATCGATGATTGCGCAGAAGTTAATATTTGAGCTCCATCTCAGTCCCTTTCCAATTAAGAATAAAAGCAAAGAAGAGAATTTTGATTATTGTGCCAACTAAAACCACAAAATACTTAACTTTCCTATAATAACATTATATAAAATTGAAGAAAACGAGTATGAGAGAATTTTTGCAGGATTTAGAATCAAGGGCTGAGTATGCTTGTTTTTCTCGTGTGATATGCTGCAGGAGAATTATAGTTTTTATGTAATTTCCTCAGTGTCCCTTTCATCCCTTCTTTCTGCATGGCCCTATTAATGATGATTATTTCAGTGAGAAGCGCTTTCCTATCCAGAGTGAATAATATTATCATTTACAACATACCCTGGTGGTAGAGTGGTCCCTGCAGGTTCACTTCCATCCTATTTCTGCAGCAGATACACTCACACTCCACAACTTACTGACCTGTTACTTTACATCCACTTTTATGCCGCTCATACCTTCTACACAGTTATAAAGATACTGATTCTTTCAGTCATCAAGCACCACAGTCATACATTGACATCAAAGATGATTATTGCCTTAGCTGAGAACTCCGTACAAGGATCTCTTCAGACTCCTGCTTAGTTCATTTGGGTGGCAGACAAATCATACTAACAGCTTGAAGTATCTGACTTGCTTTTCACACTCCAGATTTTTTAAACCTCCCCTGATAGTAGGAAATCTGGAAATAAAGATGTAGTCATTGGCTCCAAGTTTGCTTGCTGAAGATAACATATTTTTGGTATACTGTAAAAGTGTCGAAGAAATATAGAGGTGCTCCTGAGAGCTACAGTCTACATTATTCTTCTGATTTGAGATTATTTGAAATGCCCTCATAAATATAAATGCTAATTATCTTTTTTAATGTGTTAATGTTTAGAAGTGTGATAAAATTGACTCTGGGAATATTTAACTAAGGAAAATATCCTCAAACATAGAAAAGATTTTGTTTGTTTATGGTTTTGCTTTTTCTAGTATATCCATTACTTTTGTTATCTGCACTGTGATGGTGGACTGAGATGTGAATCTCAAAAAAACAGTCGAGAGAGGTGTGACCTACATACACCCTGTCAGATTTGCTAAGTCTGTGCTGTGTGGCGCATCTAAGTTGGAACTGTGTTATATGAAATTTAAAGAAACTCAACAAGGATTTACTCACCTCTCTGTCATAACGTCATGTTGGAATAATAAGTGAAAGGAAAAGTTTTCTCCTTGACACAATTTCCCACTAACTCCTGCGACCATATCAGTGTTGTCTTTCTGTAATGCTATTATTTGAATGTTATGCACAGATGAAAGTAAATGTACAAAGTTTGAATAAAACAGCTTTCTAAGTGGAGAAGTATTGAGTTAACACACAAAACAGCACACTAACATTTTCATCATCTAAACATTGAAGATGCCTATTATAACTCATATGGATCCAGATACTGGAACTATTGTGAAATGTAGGCTGATTAAATAGAAACTCTCTGCTAAATAATTTTCCTTGGACGCCACATGCAATGGAAATTGAATTGTTAAATGTGCTAAAATTATGTAACATATATTGTTAGATACTTTATGTCTGTTTTTCAGATATTGAATAGTATTCAGGAATGGAAGAACAGTATGAGCAATGATATGTTTCCAGATGTTAGCATATTTTTGTGTTAGCATTTGTGTAAAATATGCTGATCACATAGAAGACATAAATGATCATGAATGTAAAGTGGAAACTTACAATTTTATACGATATATGAGAAATATTTTTAGTTTAAAGTAAATATGTCCAGAAAAATAAAATTAAATGTCTCAAAAATATTACTTTTCAGATAATTAACTGAGCGCATTAAGTTAATAGTATTTTGAATGTCACAATTTCAGATGAATAAATGAAAGATTAAGTATTTTAAAGTCAACCAAACAAAGAACATTTAAAAATGGGGATTATTTCTCCTACCTATGCTTTCCTGGCCACAAAGTGCTTGAAAATGAATGTGTCCAAGGAGTCCTTCACACCATGAGGTATGAAATTGCTGCTAGCCCATAAGAAAACTTATGTTCAATTCAGAGTAAAATCAACTGTCAGGTTTTCAAATAACTTTTACTAGTCATAAAAATAATGGTTATCACTTAAATAATTTGATTAATGTGCATTTTATAATATGTAAATGACATGAAATTATACCTAATATGCGGGAATGGCTCATGATGGAAACAATGAAATCTTCAGGACTTCCCTAGCTTTCACAAATTAGCTAACAAATAAATAATTTAAACTGACACCAACCTCTCTCATTTTGCTTTTGGGACCTTATCTTAATATGGGAATAAAGAGAAACATTTAATCGGATGTAGTCATGCACACCTTTAATTTCAGCACTTAGAAGGTGGAGGCAAGTAGATTTCTTGAGTTCAAGGACAGCCTGATCTACACAGTGTGTTCTAGGGCAGCGAGAGCTATATCATGAGACAATGTCTCAAAATATGTAATTAAATCAATTCTCCCAGACCTTTCCTCTCTGCAGGCATACCCCTGTACTCATTATTCCTGCCTCTCTTTTTTTCAAATTGCTGTTACACACACACACACCACGTTTGATTGTTACAATATTATGTTAAAGATGTGAATGATTGTGTTCACACTGGTATTTTCTTTGGTGAAAATAGCAAACAATATCTTGGTATGATATTCTATAGGCTTTTTGTGTTTTAGGTTTTATTTGGATGGACTTCGTACCAAAGTTTGGGTTGCTTGCTACATGTTTATTTTACAGCAATACTTCAGTGTGAAGTTGAGAAAACCGATATGGATAATGGATTTAACATCATGCCTAAGTCAGCAGCATGAATTCTTCGTATGGCTTTGATTTGATGCATAGTGCAGGCAGCTGGGAGTGAACCTTACTCTAATTCTCTAAGTAATTATGAATCTCAGCTTGTATCCACGTGGCCTTTGAAATGTTCACTGACTGCTTCTGTAGACATAACAGGGAATGTCCTACTGCCTCTGTGTTTCCAGGTTTTGTTTATTCATAGTCATTTTGTTTTATGCTTGGTTGATTTCAAATTGTATTTTCAGACAGAAAATATATATGACACACAAATAGTATAGCTCTTTCAATTATGAGAGTATTAAGTCATTTTTGCTTTACTTCACAGGACTTTTGTAATGTAATTTAGTTTTATGAGAAAATTATTATTAAAGTTATTTAAACATTTGTTTATAATTATGTAGAATATTAAATTTTTTTGTAAGAATACTTAAAATCTGATTTAAAATCATATCTCAATATGTCCTGAAAGTTGATTTTACAAAATACACTCCGAACTGTAACTATCATTACAATTTGCTAAATCTACAAGCTGTCTTTAGAGTGTTCATTTTGTATTTCCTAGTCTGTAAAGTATTTTTGAGATTCTTTAGAGACATTTGCTTCATGAACAAGGAGAACGTGCATATTCCATTTTTGAGCACTTGTACCTCTTGTCTCTTGTCCCTGGTCTCTGATCCTGTCACCAGTGTTATAGTGAGGATTTTAACATTCTCCATGTCCTAATTCTGTAGCCTTCCACAAGCTGCTAGGTTTCTAATCTTGCCCCTACAGTTATCAATGATAGTGAAATAAGTAAACAGGTTTTCAAATATATTTTTACTTTGTTATGCACTTCTTTTAATATCCCTGCCTTACTTTTAATAAAATGTGTTCATACGACATATGATAATAAATCTTTACTAATGTAATGTGTCCATTTTGATACTTACATGCTCTATAATGCTTCTATCCAATTAGACAGATCTGATTCATCAGTTTTTGATGATACAAAATCATCTGAATATTTACTTGAAACACCTGACACCAGAACCCCTTACCTGATACATCATATTTTGTGGGGTTGTCCTGCTGTACCATCAAACACTAATATCTCTGAAGCCTGACTTCATCCCTCCACTTGGTTCCTTTAACCTTAAGGAATCACTATTTTACTCTCAAAATCTTTGTGAGTAGTTCTTTTGCTTTCTCATTTAATATTTGGTTTTAATGCCTGTGTTAAGTTACAACATAAATTGCTCCAGATCTATCAATATTATTCCTAATGTCACGATTCCATTCATTTTATGACTACATGGTGTTTCCATAGGAATATGCATACATTATCTTTATGCAAGTACAGCCAACTGAAATTAAAATTGTTCTTATTTTGTAGATATTATGAATAGTATTGCAAAAAACATGAAAGTAAATGTGTCTCCTTAGCACACGGACATATGTTGGTTTGGGATGTATATGCAAGAGAACAATTGCTGTATCCTAAGTGCTTTAGTCTTAATCTTTTGAGGAAACTCCACACTATTTTCCATAATGAATTTACTAATGTATAGTCTAATCAGCATTCCACAAAGAAGACCACTCTTCAGTGTAAATCCTAACCTAGTTATCTATTTCTCCACTCTACCCTTCCCCTTTAATGTCATGTCATTGCTGCTCAACTTTTATATCCCATAATCTATCTGCAGTAATGTCCTGGCACTACCACAGTCTGAGGCCAAGCACATGATCTTATAACTCTTCTACAGATATGTTTTCTTGTATAAATACATTCTCTTGCTTTTCTTTTGCTGCTTTAAGGTAAAGTTATTCCTCTCACAAACCTCAAGATTTTGGACTAGACTGGACTACCAACTCCCTGTGCTGGTTTGATCGGAATGCAATTGAGAGACTCCAAGAAGTAATAATTTTTTTAAAAAATCTAGGTTGTTAATGAATATAGTGGTAATAATACTACTTATATGATGTAACAATGAGAAGTTACCTCCAAACATAGTACAATAAGATGAATATAAAATATATTTATATATATTATGGCTGCACAAAACTGTAATATCTATGTTGTGAAAAACTGATAACTCCTCAATAATCTTACTGGATGAATATGTTCAGGCACCTCTTTTCACTTAAGTTAAGTGAAATACATTTACTTAATTCAGAGAGTTTGGTCAAATTCTGACCCTTCCACAAAGCATCTTTTCAAAGAAATATTTTGATTTGCCAGATGGTTAATTATAAGTCATGGTGAAGTTACTGTGTCTATAAAGTTCATTCAACAAATTTTATAAATGATGGGCAGACTTCAGACGTAACTGACATTTATATGGACTTCATACAAAAAGTCTAGCAAATGAGTAAATATTGTCAAATTACTTATAAAATGATACTGAATATCACTTATATTTTTAAATTATGATATGTAATTTGATAATTACAGAATAGTGATTAAGACCTGTATGCATGGTACGTGTGTGTGTGTGTGTGTGTGTGTGTGTGTGTGAGTGTATATCTAGCCTTCCTTAGTTTTACATTTGATTTTTTTGTTCTGTTTCGAGACAGGGTCTTACTATGTAGCTTTGGGTGACCTGGAAACATTCACAGACCAGGCTGACCTTAGACTCATAGAGATTTTCCTGATTACTATTATTGAATGCTGGAATTTAGTTGATGCATCGTAATTCCTGGCTTCAGTTTGGAATTTTGTACATAATATCCACCCCTCAACCTTTCAATCATTGGAACCATGTCCATCTGGTGCAATTTGCTTCATATCTTATATTATTTATAATTGTTCTTTTAACTCTGCCCATGGAATACACACATGATTTAGCTTCTATAAATTCATAATTTGAATGAATCATGCATCCATCTACTCTTGATTTTGGCACAAGAAAGTGATTACATCAAATGAAGTCACATTTGGTGGTCAATTCTTTTGTTACTGGACACTATACTGGTTCCATTGGACTCACTATATAAAATTAGTCTTTTACCTCTCTGCTATAATGCACAATGGAAAAAACTTTAAAGCTTATTGGTGTGTTTTAATTCACTTCTTACCTACATGAATTTCTACCTTATAATGACAAAAATTTAATACTGTAACTTCCATCCAGTACTTACACATAGGTTCTAAGGTTTTAAAAAATTTACTATTTACTCAATAGTCAACTTGATAAAAAAATATCAATATGATACTTACCTACAGGATTAGTCGTTGTTAAAAAATATGCTCAATTCTTAGTAACAATTACTTTATACAAACCACTAAATACGATTGCAAGAATTAACATATCACTTAAGATAAGAGACAAATGAGCCCCAACACTTTTATTGATTCGGTGTTGGAGAAGGCCTCTTGTTGGTTCCCGGCTGCCCGGCTAGTTTAGACCCAAAATAATCAACCAGAAACTGTATACAATGCTTGGCCCATTATCTCTAGCTTCTGATTGGCCAACTCCTATATTAATTTAACCCGTTTCTATTCATCTGTGTATCGCCATGTGACTGTGGTTTACGGGGTAAAGTGCCCATCATCTGTCTTCTGCAGCTCCATGGCTTCTCTCTGACTCTGCTGTTCTTTTTTCCCAGATTCAGCCTAGTTTTCCCTGCCTCCCTAAGTTCTGCCTTGCTATAGGTCCAAAGCAGGTTTTTTATTCATTAATGCTAATCACAGGACACAGAGGGTACTCTCATATATATGATTTGTTAAACTCACACATTGGTACATTTTACTTTAAAGTCGTGATCTCCATGTTCAATTGTGTCCCTAATTGCATATGGTAGGATTGTAGCAAGAAATATATATTTCTTCATTTTTTCATACCTGAGGACATAATCAGGAGAAATATAATTGCAATAAGCTGACAGTTAAAAAAATCTAAAAGTAAGTAGCATTCATATTACAAAAATCCTACATTAAAGCAAACGTATCTAGAACAATTGAAAAGCCACAAGGGAACAAAAATATTTCATAGGACTGGACTCCATGGAATAATGCCAGAACAGGAACTTTGAGGAATATTTTAACATGTGTTTGCTCAATGTGAAATACAACACCTTCTGGAATTTCAATTTATTATCTGTTCTTTATAACTGCAATTTGAGTGGCCTTCATATAATAATAACACATTTAATGTTATACAATTATTGTATGCAATGGTCTGAAACAGTTTTACAAAAATTACATGATTGCCTCAAATATATGTCCTTGGCATTTAAAAGTGTGTTATTATAGAAGCAAAATTGAGAACAAAGTGGGCAAAATTAGAGTTATATATCTGCCTTCATACAGAGATTCCTGAATCTTGCAAACAAAAAAGACATTATTTTATCTATTAAATGGGCATCAGTAGCGCTTTCTTAAAAGCCTTAAGATTTGCTCTTTGTTCATTTGTACGTATTTAATTATAGTATTTAAGGAATGACTCACACTGTCTTTGTTTCTACATATTGAATCTTCAAACTACAAAAGAGACGACTGCTCAAGCTACTGAATTTTAGTATTGTCTGAAACCCAACTTCCTGGACTGGTCTTGAGACAACCCTTTCCTAAAAGCTATTACAAAGGGTCTGCAGAGAGACCTCTAAGTACTTGACTTGCAAGCATGAAGACTTAAGCTTTATCTGCAGAATTCAAGCACACACACCCCCAAAATCCAAGTCATGTGATATTGGATAGTGGGTCAGTGTGCTCTTTCCTAGGGAAGACTTCTCCTGTTCTTGGCCTTCCTTGGCTGTTGCCCTTTGTGTAGGTGTGAGGCCTTCTGAACTTGCCACCAACCTGTCCATCTTAGCATGTCTATTGCCATTGTCCGTGCTCAGCTCAGATTGAAGCAGTCCAGTTAGTGAGGCTTTATGTGTGTAACGTCTCTAAAAACAAATGTACAAGCAATATTACACAGATTACGCAGATTGAGCAGGGTGTGTGTGTGTGTGTGAGTGTGTGTGTGTGTATTTAACAAAAAATGAAAACAAAGGGGGCCTGGAATTTGCAAAGAGGGTTAGATGGATGTGTTTGAATGGAGGGAATAGAGGATAGGGGGAAATGATATAAATATGTTACAATCACAACAATGAATTAAAGTTTAAAAATATCCAAGCATAAAAGCATGCATTTACATTATAAGTACTGGGTTGACAGAGACACCTGGGGTTTGTGGCCAGCCACATTAACTAGACTACTTGATAAAATTCAGTCCACTGAAACATTCTGTCTTGAACAAACAAGATGGATGACTCCCAATCCATGACACTGGAAGTGGTTTTCCAGTCTTGACATGCACACATACCCACACTTTCATATGTTCCTCCCAACATGAATATCCACATGTATATGCAAGCAAATAGTCATCAAATATCTGTTCACAAACACTGGGTAGGAACATATTTGAGCAATTTAGTGATTTAAATATGGACATACATGTATTTTTAAGTATTTGTATATAAAGTCATTTTTTTTTCTAAACAGAGTCTTTCTGTGTAGCCCCAGCTAACTATGTTCATTTCTTAGATTGGGCTGGTTTTGAACTTGAAGTGATGTTCTTACATCTCCAAACAGCCAATATTTCTGGCATACATCACCATATCTAAAATCATTTTATATGCTTCCATGTTATGCTTCCAATTTTCAATATTAAATAGAAAATGAAATATCATTTAGCACTTTGCTTCTATAGAGAAAGATCCTTCTTATAGCATCTCATTTCAAAATTACCCGAACTGTCCATTTTATAATATTCATTTTTAATAACTTATTCTTAAGCTCAATTTTACTGAGGAGGCATGATAAAAATAGATGAAAGTTAATAAGCCATCTCAACCAGGCCAGAGTTAAGTTCATCAGTGTGAGATTAAGGAAATCCTTTCGTGACATTTCAGCTTGAACCTAAAGTGCAAAGAGAAACCAGGCAGGCAGAAAGTTGGAGAAGAGTCTTTCAAGTGGACCGGAAAACTAGCCATTCTAAACTTGTCCAAGAATGGACTGCTGTCTCATGAAGAGATTAACAATGATTTATAAAGGGGAGATATCTTAGAGGAGACAGATTAAAGTGCTTGCCTTGTAAGTATGAAGGCCTGAGCTTGAAGCCCAGAACTCAAGTATAAAGAAATCCAAGAATAGGGACAAACACTCAAGCTCTAAGTTGTGAGGAAACAGAGATAGCCTGATACCTGGACTTCCAGGCCAGCCACTTAGGCTGATCAGCAGCACTTGAATAAGTATTCTGAAGACTGTATGCTACTGTTTGTAGTAGGAAGTGTCTGTCCTGCTGAGTCCCACAGCAAGTCAGTCCCAAAGAAACACACAGAAGAATATATTAATTATAAAATGTTTGGCCTATTAGCTCAGGCATATTATTAACTTGCTCTTACAATTTAAATTAACCCATAATTCTTATCTATGTTTAGTCACGTGGCTTGTTACCATGTTACTTGCTCTTACAACTTAAATTAACCCATAATTCTTATCTATGTTTAGTCACGTGGCTTGTTACCATGTTACTTATTCTTACAACTTAAATTAACCCATAATTCTTATCTATGTTTAGTCACATGGCTTGTTACCTTTCCTTAGTGGAGTATTCTCATCTTGTTTCCTCTGCCTCTGGACTACAGCCGCATCTGAGCCTTTTCTCTTCCCAGAATTCTCGGATTCTGGTCACCCCACCTATACTACTGCCTGGCTACTGGCCAATCATTGTTTTCTTAAAACAATACAAGTGACAAATCCTTACAGGGTACAAGAACATTATCTCACAGCAACTGTTTAATAGTTCCTCAGTAAACAGAGAACAGATGAACTAAACAGTGAACTAAAAATAATACATAAGTGTTCTTTTTAACAAAACAGAAATGTTTACTTTTTACAAAAAAATAAGCATTAAGTAACCCTTACATTCTATGAGAGAACTTAATTATATGACAACATTTGCCATTTTCTTCATAGCATGTAAATGACTGCATGTGAATTACACAGCTTAAATTTGGGTTTATGGAAAAAGATTTTTATTATTGTCCCATTAAAATTACCTTCATACTTTATGTATTTTGAAAATTTTATTTGTGTACACTTTGCTTTCATTTTGATTTTGTTTTTCAGGTGACTTATTATTTTATATTTGAAATCTATTTGATCCAATTTTAAATGCAAAATTCTATTAGGCTAGGAAGAAATCCTAGCATATAAAATTCAGATTAATGAATGAGAAACTTTCATGAATATATACATATAAATTTGTCCACTAGCTATGAGATATGTTAGAGATCTACTTTATGGTATGCACAATTGTTTATTATCTAGTTCATGATAAGCCGAATCATCAAAGTTGGCCATCCTAAAAATGTGAGAATTAAATATTTGAATTGAAATTTATTTGAATTTTCAGTACTAATTTAGATTCTCCTACACTATTGTTATCTAATACTCTGAGAACAATCCTGTAAATTATAATTATGGTTGATGTCCTGTTGAAGTCTACTGGCATTGATTTTGTCAGAGTTTATGGTTCATGAGAAGGGTCCACATATTCTTTAAGTGAGCATCTCATAGTGAGCACAGACTTTATAGCAAAGAAAACTAGAGTTTGTTGTTGGTTGTCAACCAGGATTGCAGACTTACTGTATTTTTGATTCCAGCATTTCAAATAAGTAGAATGACAATTAATGTTCCCCAAATGATAGCCTGACTCTAAGAATTAAAAATGACGCACTTTTACAGGTTATCATTAAAGATGGCTTTGTTTGTTGTTTTTAAGTGCATTAAGTATTTAGTATATATTTTTATGGGTATACTGCAAGTGGGGAGTCTATAAATCTTGCTAAAGCATTTGCAATTGCCTTTGACATTTATTAACAATTTAATTAGTTGAGAAGCTAAGACATATGGCTAGAATAATTAAAAAAATAGGATTAGCTCTTTATTTTATGATCACATAACAGCACATGAAAAGAGCTCAAAGGTGAATGAGAAATGTGGTTCTATGATGATAATAAGAATGATAAGTTGTTCACACATACTTGCACACACATGAACACATACATACATGCACTCAGGTATCTGTACTAAACTCATAAATTGATATTGCATGCAACAATATATAAATTTATTAAACATTATCCAGAGAGTAGTTAGTAACTAATTTAAGTAACTTAATAAAAATTATATTCAATTGACATAAAGCACGAGAAAATTCCTAAAGTGTAAACTGTCTACTTAATTATTAATGCTTATTTTACAGGGAAAGGGTATCCATTTACTTACGGATGGGTGGTTTTGAGCTGTTTGCAAATTAGAGACCTCTATGGGTCTAAAGAACGTACCCAAAACTATAAAATTTTTCACAGTGAATGTGTTTGCCATACATGCAGATGGTATAAAGCATGTTTTCTGAAGTGTGATGAAATGTATAAAAAGAAACATGGCTTTAACAAAATTTTGAATTTATTATGCAAATATGTCAAATGATGGGAAATCAAACTTTGAATATTATTTTAATTCCCTTAAAATCAATGCTCAAGATTTTGGAATTTAAACTAATTATTCATGAATATTGTCATTTTTGTGGAAACATTTGGGTTACTATTGTTGACAGTATTTCTGGGGTGATGAGAGCAAATGTCTACTCATCCTGGGTGAAGAATTCCAGAAGATCAAATTAGTGGTATTTCTGAAGGTCAACTTGATGAACCAATGGTTTTATGGAGGCTACACATTAGTGTATAGACCAATGGGTTTATGGAGGCTACTCACTAGCATATGCATCAATTAAAGGCAGCTGCATCTTTAAATGACCATTTTATCATGAGTACCCAGTCATGAAAGCTGGAGCCACAGGTCTCTGAATGAATTGCCACAGCTGGACAAAGTCAGATTTTCATTTCTCCACTGTTTACCCACTGAGGTGGTGGGGCTGATCTAATGGGAGC
>LOJH01026044.1:0-17859 GCA_001685095.1 Ellobius talpinus
ACTAAACTGAATGCTGGGAGAAAGAAGGTGGAGTCAGGGAGATGCCATGTAGCCGCCACCAGGAACAGACAAGCCAGACCCTTGCTGGTAAGCCAGAGCCACGTGGCAATACACAGATTAATAGAGGTAGGTTAATTCTAGATGTAAGTTCTAGCTTGCAATATGTTTAAGTGAGTGGCCAAGTTGTGATTTAAATAATATAGTTTCTGTGTGATTATTTCCAGAGTCTGGGCAACTGGGAAATGAACAAGCAGCCTCCCTACAATAGTCCAGACTGGGGGACAATACAGACATGATGGAGTGCTACCTGAGATGCCTCTGAAGGGATACACAGGGCTGGGAACAAAGTAGAGAGGAGAAAGAGGTTCACAGACACATTTATGTTTTTATTCTGCTATATTACAAATAACATGTGAACAGCTCTAGACAAAATGAAACTAGAGATAAATAGGTGGATAGATGGTGTCTTAGGATTTCTACAGCTGTGAGGAGACACCATGATCACATTAACTCTTATAAAGGAAAGTATTTGATTGGGGCTGACTTATATTTAGGTTTAGTCCATTATCATCATGGCGGGAAGCATTCAGGTAGACATGGGGAGAGTAGCTGAGAGTTGGTAGCTGAGGGTTCTAGATCCAGATTGGCAGTCAGTAGAAGAGAGATACTGGGCCTGGCTTGAGCATTTGAAACCTCAAAGCCTAACACCAGGGAAACATTTCCTCCATCAAGACCACACCTAATCTAACAAGGCTACACCACCTAATAGTGCCCTTATCTTGTGACAAAGCATTCAAATCTATGAACCTACAGGGGCAATTCCTATTCAAACCACCACATGGGTAGGAAGATGGATGAATAGACAGATTGATAGTCAATGGGTAAATGTATGGAAGGAATAGATAGATAGATAGATAGATAGATAGATAAATAGATAGGAGTGGTTAGTTAGATGAGTGGGTAGATAGATGGATCAACGGATGGGTGAGTTGGTGGGTGAGGAGGAGGATGGATGGATGGATGGATGGTTCAAATGAGTGGATGGGTAGATTTTATTAGTTGGATAAGTGTGTAATTAGATGAAGGGATGGATGGGTGAGTGAGCAGAATGGATAGACCAACAGATGGATGGGTAAATGCATAGAGGAGAGGGTAGTAGATTGGTGAAAAGGTGGGTGGGAGCTCTCCGTGTGTGTGTGTAAGAGGGTGGATGAAAGGAAGGGCATGTGTGAACAGGCACGTGAATAGGTAGATGGGCAAATAAGCAGATAAAAGGGTAGGTGGGTGGGTTAAAGCAAGTAGGAGGAAGGGTTGATGTGCAGGTAAAAGCAATAAACTTTTTTTTCCATGGTTCCTGCTTTATTATAGCATCCCACTTCAATATTCACAGGTCTTTCATTTTCAAAATTGCTGTCAAATGCTGTCTTAGTTAGGGCTTCTATTGCTGCAATGAAACACCATGACCAAAGCAAGCTGAGGAGAAAAGGGCTTATTTGGGTTACACTTCCATATCACTGTTCAACCCTGAAGGAAATCAGGACAGGAATTCAAACAGGGAAGGATCCTGGAGACAGAAACTGATGCAAAGGCCATGGAGGAGTGCTGTTTACTGGCTTGTTCTCAGTGGCTTGCTCAGCCTACATTTTTATTGAACCAGTGCAACCCACCTAGGGGTGGCCCTACCACAATGGACTGAGCCCTTGCCCATTAATCACAATTAAGAAAATGTTCTACAGGCTTGCCTACAGCCTGACCTTATGAAGGCATTTTCTTAATTGAGGTTTCCTCTTCTCAGATAACATCAACCTGCATCAAGTTGACACAAAACTTCCCAGAGCAAGCACTAAATACAGTACCCACCCCCATACCTACTCTGCCAGGAGGAATAGTCACAGGAAGGAAATTCTAGTACATGCTACAGTCCAGACAAGTCCTGCGAACAGCCTGCTAAGCAAAAGAAAAATAAAGTTCACAAAAAGTCAGGGGTAGAAGTTAGTGTTTCGTAGGGTTAGAAAGACAGTGGGGATGACTGCAGAGTAACTTGGATATGCTTCATTCATAGAACAACAGTACTCTGAAAAATGTTGAAATAGCTAACGTTTAGTGTGTGTGTGTGTGTGTATTCACATTTTCTAACCCCCTAAAGATACTTAGAATAATCCACCCTCTGTAAATTCATCCAAATGCTGAGAAAGCATGAAGCCAAATCTCACTCTTCATCCAATTGTTTACTGGAAATAACCTTGTTCTAGTTAACTTCTGCTGTCAGTCTGACATAAAACTAGTATCACCAGGGACAGGCAGCCTTAGTTAAGAGTTACCTCCATCAGCCTGGCCTGTAGCAAGTCTGTGGGACATTTTCTTTATTCATGATCTATATGGGAGGGCCCATCCCACTGTGGGCAACACTAACACTAGGTAGGTGGTCCTGTATAAGAAAGCAAACCATGAGGAGCAAGCCAGTAAGCAGCCTTCTTCTACGGCCTCTGCTTCAGTTTCTGCCCTGCCTTCCCTCCACCAGGATGTCTTGTGACCTGGAAGGGTGAAGATGAAATAAACCCTTCCCTCCCCAAGCTGTTCTTGGTCCTGCTGTCATCACAGCAGCAGGAACACAAACCTAAACATCCCCTCTGAGAGCTGGTTGTTAATGGGAGACACTCCATCTACACAAATTGTCTTCTGTAGCCACCAGCAAGGAGATCCACGNNNGGGGGCTCTGAATAGAGTGCTGGTGGAGGTCAATCCCCAGACACTACAGAAGTAGACAGGAGGGAGAGGGAGGGAGAGGGAGAAGGGAGAGAAAGAAAGGGAGAGGGAGGGAGAAGAGGAAAACAGGAAGAGGGAGGGAGAAGGGAAATGAGGGGGAGAGTCACAATTTTTAAAAAAAAAGATATGAGTAGACCAGAGAGATGGGCCAGTGGTTAAGAGCACTGACTGTTCTTCCAGAGGACGCAGGTTTGGGTCTCAGCACCCATATGTCAGCTCACCACTGTTAGTAACTCCAGTTAGAAGGGATCTAGTGCCCTTTTCTGACTTCCTCAGGCACCAGGCACATGAGCAGTACCTAGACTTACATGCAGGCAAAATATTCATATGCATAAAACTAAAATATATTGCTATGTGAGATTGTTTTAGATTATAAGAGCAAGACACAGACTGTATATGTTAAATTATTGATAAATTCATAAAGAAAAGAATGGGCCACTGGGGAAAGATCACACTATAACTGCAAGTGTCTGAGTAGTGAGAAATGGACAACAGCTTTTCAAACATTCTTCAAATTCTCCATTATATACGTGCATTCCTGTGGCGGTGAGCAGAGTTAAGTAAGCATTTGGGAGAGCAAAGCCTGGGGAACTTACTGCCTCTTTGAGCAAAGTCATTTTCAAATCAAACTGGTGTCAAGGTAGCATGGACTGGGAATCATGAAAGGATGGTGAGGTGGGAAGGGTATGGATATGGTCAGCAGAGGTGGGTACAGTCAGCAGAGGTGGGTACGGTCAGCAGAGGTGGGTACGGTCTGCAAAGGAGGGTATGGTCAGCACAGGCGGGTACGGTCAGCACAGGCAGATATGGTCAGAAGAGGTGGGTGTGGTCAGAAAAGGTGGGTATGGTCACAGGAGGTGGGTATGGTCAGCAGAGGTGGGGTATGGTCAGCAGAGGCGGGTATGGTCACAAGAGGTGGGTATGGTGAGTAGAGGTGGGTGTGGTCAGAATAGGCGGGTGTGGTCAACAGAGGTGGGTGTGGTCACGAGGTAGGTATGGTTCACCTGGGACTACAACACTTGCTGTTTTAAAAATACCTTTTCTTTATTCTTTAAATGTATGTCTATAATCTTGAGCATATCACTCCCAGACCCCCAACTTGAACAGTTCGGAGTCTCTGCATTAAGTACTCCCCACTGCGAAATGGGGCTTCTCCAACTCAAGGCTGAGAACAGCGCACATCTATGGATAAGATCATGACCACTTACAAGGCAGTTTGACAACATGGCCATTTAGCAGAACAGCAGCAGCAGGTCCCCTGCACATTGAGGACTGATGGTCTCCCCAGCCAGGGGTTTTCAGCCAGGGGTTCACAGTATCAGTCATGAATTCCCTCCTGGGAAGCTGGCCTCAAATCCAACTCAGAAAGTGATTGGTTACCTCCAGCATAACAGCCATGCCACTACTGTGTCGGGGGTACCATTTGCCTGGAAGGTCAGTGTTATAGCATACAGGGGCCAGTACTGAGTAAGATCATTGATGGATTCTCCCCCACCCCACACCCGACCCCAGCAACCTGCATAGCACCTTCCAGCGCCATGAAAGGTAGCCAGTGGGGGATGGGAGTGAGTGAGTCCAAGACTGCAACCAAGGTGTGTGGTGGCTTCAGCAGTCAGGTCTTACCATCTAGTTCTGGTAGGTAGCCAAGAGTAACAGCAATAGCCTGTGTTGTTGTGGGTGTAGCACAACCTTAACCAATAACTCACAGGAGGTAACCAGTGTCTGTCACTGAGATTTTTGATTGATAATCTATGTCTTGTTATACCAATGCAGGAGAACCCCATTACAACTCCTTCTTTTAAAATTACATTTTTAATTAGCTTATAAACTAGTGGGCTTCCATAAGGCTTCTTCATAAACCTTAGCTGTGGTTAAGCTACCTCCCTCCCTCCCTTCCCCTATACATTCTCTAAGACCAAGCATCCACACAACCCAGCAACCCAGCTCCTGGGCATGTACCTCACAGAAGGGAAAGCACATGTTATATCCCCCAAAGTGACATATTTTAAGGAGGTCCATGGCAGCCTTAGGCTCTAAGGCAATCTTAAGACCAGGGCTTATTCATACAGATTCCTTCTTCCTGTGTTAAACAGGATGGTCAAAGAAGAGGACTCAGTTAAATGCAAGCTCGCTAAGCATTTTTCAGGAGTGAGTGTTTCAGAATAACCCGCGAGGTTTTCTGTGCTGTGGAGACGGATAGGGCCAGAGTGGCTTCAGGGAAAACCAGGCAAATGTTCTCTCCTGAAAGGTGCCTGTAAGTTCCTAGCTGGACGGTAGGGGCCTTTAATCCCAGTACTCGGGAGACAGAGGCAGGTGGATCTCTGTGAGTTCAAGGCCAGCCTGGTCTACAGAGCAAGTTCCAGGAGTTGCACTGGCTCCACAGCTACTGGGAAATACTATCTTAAAAAAAAGTAAGTAAAGTAAATGTTACCAATTAACTGGAGAGATCTGCATGGAGAGCCTGTGTGTGCTCTGTCCCAGACTCTGGAAAGACCAGTGAACAAAACAGATGGCATTCCCTGCCCTGGTTGAGCTCACACATCTACTAGTGGCAACAGGACAATAGTGTAATGAATGTGTCCAGAGAGAGCAGGCATTTGTTCCATGCCCGGTGCAGTCCCATTGCAGGCTACTGGTCCATCCACATATGGGTGAACAGTGTCCTCATTAGAGTCAAAGAATAACATTCTAATGACGGAAAGAGAGAGACGCTTAGAATTCTGTTCTGAGCAATACCCGCTAGGCACCCAGTCACACTTGGCTAAATAAAGCTAGGTATTGAAGCATCAATCAGATATGCAACCAATGACAACATTCACTGGGAAGACAGAAGGATGAAGGTTCTAGAAAGAAAATTATACCAGGAAAGGGAGTTGCCAGAGTTAGGCATTGCTGTGTGTCAGGCAGTCTGCATCCATCTAAGCTACACACACAGAGCAGAGAAAGGCTCCAAGCCCCACCTGCTGTTCTCATCAGTACTATTCCGATCCCTTCCTGGGTGTCCTGTGAATTAACTATGAGCTGCCAAGTTATCTCTGACCCAGGTAGCAACCTAGAGACCCCCCCAGACGTGTTTGTAGCAGTGATGGCTTGCCTGGTGCCTGAGACTGATCCTTATATAGCTTCGTTCAGCCATGGAGGATAATCCCCTTATTGGGTCTGCGTGAGGGGGGTCTCCTAGTCCCCCACCACCTTACAGTGCTGTCCATGAATTCTTTGTGTGCCACAGCCCTGGGGTAGGGTGATGAGGTTTAGACCCCACCCAGGAGCAACTGATAAGAGCAGCTTCTAGTGCCCTGGAGGGGGTGGGTAGCTGGAGCCCAGCAGCCTGGCTCCCAGCCCCCACTTACCCACTGACAGCAGGTATTTATGCCTGGAGATCTGGAGGCGCTGTTCTACTTAGAGTGACCTCAAGGACTGGCAGGCCAAGGCGCTGTTTGGAGGAGGCTGTAAATTAAGCCTGGAATTCTAGGGATAAACATCTTCGGGATTTATTCTTGCAGCTCCAGGAGACCTGGCTTCAGAGTAATCACCAGGTCCAGACAAGGGTCTGTACTCTGTCCCCAAAGCCAGGGTGCTGGGAAGCCCCTCCCCAACACGCATACCAAAACAAGCTCACCAGAGCCAGCTTGTCCTAGGTAGCCGCTCTCATTTGGGAAGGATCCGCTCTGACCAAGTGGAACTCATGAGGTCTTTGAGCTTCCAGCAGCTCAGCAAAGCCTTCACACTCCCGTGTGCTCCTGTGTGGGAACCTCCAGCTAATGATGCCTTCTGTGATGCGGAGTCTGAGTTGTAGAAGCTAAACGGGGGCTCAGAGCCAGCTACAGAATAGGGACCATGCTTCCTCTGTCTGTGCATCTCCAGGTCTTCATTTATAAAAATGGCTAAGCAGGAAATCCTCAGGGTCATAGTCAGTGTCTGTAGGAGTTTGCTAGATTGTCACAATCAAATACCCTACATGGAGCTTGAATAGCAGGTTCATTGCCCCAGTTCTGTTTCTCCAGTAGCTCTGTCCTCATCTTACCAAGGAGCTGTCTCCCAGTGTCCTCGCCTGCCCCCCTTCCTGTGAGAACACCAGGCCTTTCCAACTTAACCTGTTCTAAAGCCCTCATTCACCTCATCATCTCTGTAAGGGCTCCATCTCTAAACCGCCACATCTTTATCACTTTTAACTCTTAGGTTTAGGGGGACATAATTCTGCACCTGGCCCGCCTGAGGCTACGAACAGCTTCTCAGAGGGAAGACTCACCCTGATATACATACATGCTATGCAAGCATGCCCAGGTCTAGCAGATTTCAGAGTCCCCATTCCCACCCCCAGCCATCCTTTGTGAGAATCCATATGGAGTTTGGGTAAAAATGACAACCTCTCAAAGTTAATCCATGGAACTCTTTCACCTACAAGGTCCCCAGTAGGATTTCTGCAGAGGATTTAACATTGACCTGCAGACTTCAGGGTAATGAGGTAGACAGGCACCTGGGCACTGCTGGGAGAGAGGAGGCTCCACACCCATCAGATAAGGCAGGGCAGGCAAGCAGTCATTCTTGCCCACACTAACAAACTCAGAGGCAAGACTTTAGGCCTCAGGTATCTGTAGAAAGAAAACTGACAGTCACAAGTAGTTCACCTACAAGATGTCAGCTCCTAAACGCAATTCAGACCAGACTCCAGGCATGAGCCTTGGAGCCTGCCTGCTATGTGGCTGAGTCAGGGTTGGGAGAATTAGTGTCTGCTTGAGCTCTGGGTGCCAGATGCCAATGGTAAGAGCTCTCAGTGGGTTGACACTGAGTGGCACTCTAAAAGCCACCCTAGCCTCCATCGTTCATTAAATTGTTCATTCATTCATTCCACCAGGAATGTTCACTGCGTATACGGGCACAGGGAAACAGCGGGGGTGGGGGTGGGGAGACAGTCTAGTCTCAGGATTGAGGCAAGCAGAGTCAGGCAGCAAGAGTCTCAGCTGGGTCGCTGCTCACGCAGTGGGTCCAAGTTACTAAAGGAAAGTTAAGAAGGTAGAGTGACAGATATGGGGGCGGGATCCCTCACCTCCCACTGAGGGTCAATGCTGGCTGCTGAAGAGTGAAGAGAGAGCCAAGTCATAGGTCGGTCCCCAAGCTAGCTACTGGCATGAGGAGAGACACCACCGCAGCAAGGCCTAAAGCCAACCAGGGGCACCAAACAAAACAGATATCTTCACTGAGGGGCAATGGGATCTCTAACAGGTGCTGGGCCTTTGAGACTCAGAGCAGGGATGGGTATAGAGAGACAGGACCCACAAGAAGCCTCATCCAGGACAAACCTCCCTCAGAAAAATGCTCCAGAAGCCCAGGAAAGAGGACTTCCTGCTGTTTCTTAGCTAAAAGACATCAGACCTCAGGGGGAAAAAAACCCAGAGCAAATCAGGGAAGGGTACCCCTGGTTCCTTCAGCAGCTGTCCTCAGAGGGGATGAGGTGCTCAAAACGCTTCTTATCATGGTGGGTGTGTGACTGGCCAGCAGGGCTCACCATCTCTGCTGGATTCTCCTTCCATCATTGGGTTTTCTAGGGATTAGATGGCTCCCCTTGTGGGGAAACTGAGGCACTGAAGGCTATCAGTTATCAGGTCTCTTCACCACAGAGGCTGGCTTTCTTTCACCTGGGGCTATATGGGAGGACGGAACCAGCCTCAGATTAGTGACAGGGGAGAGGAAACCTGTTTAAAGAGCCAGAAGAGTGGACACTGATGGTGCCCACTACAAACAATAGCTGTGACAGGAGGTGGAAGTGCAAAGCGCTCCCATCTCTCAGTGTTCTCTGGCTAGGGAGCAAGACTCTGGAGACAGCAGCAGCTGGAATGCCTGGGATTTCACCCCAATTTCCGTCCTCAATTTCTGGGGCTTGGCAGAGGAACCCTATGGAGGACTGGGCTCTGTTCTCACAGCCCTTCAATCGTTCTGTTACTGACGGCAGAGGTCTGGGTTGGGTGCTCCCAGGTTCTTGGCCTCTTTATACAAGAAACTGAAATACTGGCTCACAATTAGAAAAGATTTGAGGAGATTTCATTGTAAGGAAATTGAAGGAACAGGCCTAAAGTTACTGCAGGGGAACAGCAGGCCCCAAGGGGAAGACACTCCAGGGCCCTGATTTCCTTCCTACAGGATTCAAGAGGAGTTTGTTTGCCAAGGGCCTGGCGAGGGTGGTTCTGTTTTGATTGATAGATTAGGTCATATCATTTTTCTACTGTACATATCCCTAAATTCCCTAATGCATCTGATTTTAATCATACACATGCCCAATTATGCATGAGCATAAGATGATAAATAGGGGGGTAAAAAGTTCATCTGAGATCACAGTTTTGCTTTATTGCACATGCATCCCAAGCTGATTCAGGCAGAATCGAGTCCCCTCCACCCTGTTCTTGGACATAACTGGAATGTCTGAATAGAAACTGCCCCAGTTTGACAGTTGCTGAAGGGAGGAGAAATTATTTCCACTGTTCAGAATGGAATGGGTGTGTGTGCCACTCTACACAGCTGGGGAGGGACCTTTCATTGCTGATGAGTTGCTAGGTGTATTGTTCTAAACTGGATATGCAGGTAAAACATTTGACTGCCAAGTGTATTATCATTAGAAGAACGGAAGTGTAAGTTGCCAGGCCATTCCCTCTGCTTGCCTGCCCCACTTCCTACTTTCTGTATACACAAGGGCTAGTATGGCACAGGTGCGGGCTCTGGTTCTGTCACCCTCCATAACGTGAGTTCTGGGGCGGAGGTAGGCGGAGAGAATCCTGCTGAGCCTCAGTTTCCCCGGGGAGAATATTAGTCTTGCACAAAGGTTTGGAAAGTGTCCTCTGCAACCAGCAGCATCAGGAAGACCTGGGCACTCACGCACGTTCTCAAGCGCCCCTCTAGAGGCAGAACTAGACCCCCGAAGGCGGCTCCCAGCTGCCAACAGCACCTGTGACTCCTGCTCTGAGCGTCACCCCTAGCGGTGTTAGAAATAGATCACAGGCCACACCCTAGTCCTACAAATGAGAGGCTTCATTTAGCTAGAGCCCCCAGGAGGTCCCACGCACATTAACATTTGAAAAGCACAGCCCAGGGCCCGGGGGACACAGAGATTTTGAATGACACCTTGCCGTCGTAAAACTCTATCAGAAACTCTTGGGAAAATCACCCAACCTTTCATTTCTCTTTCTGCAAAAACTCCCAGGCGGGAGGGAGGCCTGTCGGCTCAATTAGGGCTGTGAGTCCCTTTGATCCACCCCAAACTCCCGATAAGGACTCGGGGGCAAGGGGCGCTGGGGGCAGACTTCTCCCAGTAAGGGGTGAGGGGTTTCCCTCCAGGGGGCAGGAAGCCAAACCTGGCTCCACGGAAAGCTCGGCCAAATACTCCCTTCTTGGAGCCACTAGAATTGGGAAGAAATTCCTTGCAAATTCCATGGCCACCCCGGCCAGTGAGAAAAAACGAGAGTGCAACCCAACTCGACGGCGCGGTGCAGCCTGACTCCATTAAATGAGTTCAAAACAATTACCAGGGAACATGTGTTTCCTATGAAGGGAGCAAGTGTTAAAACGGATTTAATTTTCTTTTGTAAATAAAGAGGCCTATCCAGCCTGGCCTGTTTATCTCCCTGAGAGAGATGAAAGTGTTTCATCTCCCGGTAGCCTCTGCCCGCCTCCCCACTGAGGCGGGGGCGCTATCTGTACCCCATGTGTTGTCTATCTGTAGAGCCTTGCCATCGCGGCCATGTGGAACTGTTTGAGCACCATGAGGTCTCAAAGCCTGACTCTTGGCTATCTACAATGGCACTCCTTTCCCCCTCCCTTAAACATATTAGTGATTCATAAACAGTAAAATTAGTTGGCTAGGGGGTTGGTGGAGGTATTCATCCTGGCGGCGCCTGCTTTCCTGGGTTGGTAGTTAAAATAAATCATGGCTGTCACAATGGAATTCAGGCCTAAAAATCACCTGTAGGAATCCCCACATGCTCACACCCCACATTCACCAGCTCCACCCCCAGCACGGATGATCAAAGCTACCTTACTCCAGCTGGAGAAGGGGAGGGAGATGGGAACAAGAAGGAGGAAATAGAGCAAGAGGCAAGTTAGAGTCAGGAGCTAAAAGGAAACGTCCAGAAGTTATGAGGAAAGAATCGGGAAATTAGCATCTCTGCTTTGGAATTGCACAAAAATGAGGCTGATTTAAGATATCGGTTTGCCTAATACAAAATATGATTAATCACTTCGTTACGTAAAGTTGTGTTTCCACTTGACCTCTTGGTGCTGGCATCCAGAGCTCCGGTTTGTTTTTTGTTTCTTTTTTTTTCCCCAACTGCAAATTTAATAAATTCCAACATGCCCAAACTTCCTGACTGACACTGTCCACCACTGTATCTCTAGAAACTTCAATAGTGGGAGATAACTCACACAGTCTGCTCTGCCTACCTTTGCGGCGCTCGCAGTAATCCGGGATCAGGCCACTAAGCTTTCATCTTCAGAGCACTTAAGTTAATTACACGAGGCCAGCGTGGCCCTGAGGAGTGGGTTCTGCGCAGCCCTCCTGAAGCCAGACATCACAGAATCCAGATGCAAACCCTTGGCAACTTAAGTCCAACAAATTTCCTTTGTCAAGAAATGCAAACAGCCCAGCATTGAAGCACAGGCTACTTCAGTGAGTCGGCCTCCTGGGCCTAGGGCTGCAGAGCCCAGAGTCACCATCGAGGCCAGAAGCAATTGAAATAAATAACTGCCTACCTAGCAGCTCCCCCGACCCACCCACCTGAGGGGGGTTCATCAAGGGTGGATCATTTTTCTTTTGAGTGGGTTGCTGATGAGAACATGGCTACCTCCTTTGAGTTGACACCAGGCCAAGGCATTTTCAGGACTCTAGGAGTTCCAGCTTAAAATGACCTTCCTCTCTGAAGTCTCTCAGCTGTCCTGCCAGGATTATTGCCCCTCTTTACCCCTGCTACAACCCGTACCCCTCCCCCTTGTTATTTGTGATGGGTAAGTTTCTTTCTCCCTACTCCATTGCAGTGATAGGTCCCCTCCTGCAAGACAAGGTGTCTTGGATGAGAGAGCAACCCTACCTGATTAGAAGGCCCCCCGGGAACCATCAGCTCCATGCTTTTACTGGGGTTCTACTAGCAAAAAAGCTCATTGTTCCATGCTGCCCACTGATCTCAGCATGCAAGAGCTCCACACAGTCACAGGAGAGGATTCTAGGACTCTGTGGAGTTGATATTGTTCTCCCAAAGGTCTGTCACCCTCTCATCGGACTTTGAAATGGGGTCTTTGTAGATGTAGTCAAGGTAGTGTGAGATAAGGGTGGCTCTAATCCCCTGGCTGCTGTCTTTACTGGCAAGAGACACCCAGGGAAGAGTGCCATAGCAACCAGAAACAAGGCAAACGTGCACTGAGAACCTAGAGAAAGCATGGCCTGCAGACAGCTTGCTTTTAGACTTTCTCCTCCAGACCCAGACGAAACAGACACCACCATCTCAAGACACAATAACCACCTGCTTGGGTTTTCCTGGCTTGACTCTGAGCATGCAGGGGAGAGAAAATTGTGTCTTTACCCATCGAGAGGGTCATAGTTGACACCCCATAACCGAGCACAGATTAGAGAGAGAAAAATGTATAACAAATTTATATAATAAGTTCCACATGGGAGTCTTCAGAAACGAAGACCAAAGAAGCAGGAACACAATAGGAGGTCTGATGGCACAGGGGCAGTCATTCAGAGGGCCCTGAAGGTCAGGAGTTAGGGACCTCACTGTCCCTGGTCAGTTCCTCATGGAGCTCTGTGTCTTCCTTCCTCTCTGGGTGTGGGGCAAGCTCCTGCCGCATGAGGGCTGGTGGCCTCCTTTCAGGGGAGCTTGCTCATATATGTAGGTTCTGGGTCTCACATAAAAAGGCAGGAGAACATTACTGCACCCTTCTGCCTCTGCCTCTGCTTTTCTGTGGTTTCCAATGTGTTTAAGGGTAGTGTGTTCCCACCTGTGCTGTGTGGATGGGGACTGCATCTTCCTAGGTACTGTTCATTGTGCCATTGGGGCATGGCAGGACTTCAGTATGAACAGGAATCATAGATGGGTACAGCTGGACCTGTGTGTACACTTCTTCCCTCTCCCCATGCCTGACTCATAGAGGCCACCACTGGATCCCAGGGCATCTTCAGTGCCTTGGCTATATAGACTCTTTGCAGGGTCCTTACCAGGGCTAAACATGCATTGCTGCCCTAGTCCTGGGCCCAGGCTCTTCACTCCATACAGCCCATGAGCCCACAGTTCTTCCCAACCTGGCCAACTCAGTAGAAGAGAGCCATCCTGGAGGCCTCTGCTCTGGGGCTCTTCCAACCTGGCTTGGGGTCTTTTCTGTGCCCCCAACACTCTCTGGGGCGCCACTTGGAGTTCAGTGCTCTCTGTACCCATAGGTTCCTTGTGCACAAATTCCACCAGCAGCAGAAGGAAATGTCATTAGACTCACAATATACTTTTTCTGAGCCAGTGCAGACTGTTTCTTTGCCCTTGTACCCAAATGACACAAGACAGCAACCACTGGCATGGCACTCCTCTTGTATGAGGATTTATAAAGCACTCTAGAGGTGAAAATATATGGCAGGGGAGGGTGGTGGTGAGGTAACTCTATTTAAGGGATTTATCAACAGCCTGGCAGCTCTGAGGATTCTAATCCCCCCCATGGCAAATGACGACCTCAAAACAGTTTCTAAGCACTAATATTGTGAGTCACTCAGAAGGCACCCAGCCTTCTGCCAGTCCTCAGTGTTCAGGTGTGTGCTGAACGAATCAATGACATCATGAGTAAAGAAGCAGATCTCAATGCCCTACCCAAGCTGTGGGCCTCACATGCAGCTCCCCTTCCTTTCTCTCAAGGAGCCCACCTGGGTTGGCTGGATTTCTGTCAACTTAGCGTAAGCTAGAGTCATTTGGGAAGAGGCCCTCTTAATTGAGAAAATGACTCCAGAAGATTGGTCTGGAGGCAAGTCTGTAGTCCATCTTCTTAATTAGCGATGTGGGAGAGACCAGCCCATTGTGAGCGGTGCTACCCCTTGGCTGGTGGTCCTGGATACAGTAAGACAGTAGACGGGGAGATCTATGAATAGCAAGCCGGTAAGTAGCAATCCTCTATGATTTCTTCAAGTCCTGCCTCCATGTTCCTGCCCTGCTTGAGTTTCTGTCCTGAATTCCCTTAGGGAGGGACTGTTACCTGTAAGTATAAGTTCAAAATAAACCTTTTCCTTCCCAAGTTGTTTTTGGTCACCGTGTTTTATCACAGCAATAGAAACCCTAAGATGCCACCCCTACCCCAGGAACAAAAAAAGGGACTTGACATGGTGAAGGTAAAGAGAGGAAGGCTCCTGGATTCCTGAGTTGGTTTCCACTGGAGCCCGATGTTGGCTTCCTGGGCTGCACAAGAAGAGCGTGGCTATGTCTTGAACATGGAACGTCCCAGACAGGCTTGTGTGTCTGGTCCCTCAGTACCAGCAGGAGGGTTCTAGACTCTTTAGAAGGTGGAGCCTCACTGGAGGAAGTGTGTCACTGGGGGGTGAGGGAAAGGAGCTCTTGAGATTTCATTGCCTGGTTCTTCTTCCTGTTCTCCCTCTGTTCCCGGACTGCCAACGCAATGTGACAGACGAGTCTTATGCTCCTGCTGTCATGCCTTGTCCACCAAGACAGACTCCATCCCTCTGAAACTGTCAGCCTATGTCAACTTTTTCTCCCTTACATTGCTTTAGTCAGGGCATTTTATCTGCAGCAACAGGAAAAGACACCAACATGGCAGCTCAAGTCCTAGGATACAGGAGGGTGTATATAGACTGCCATAGGATGTGCTTTTTGTCTTAGGTATGATTTTGGTTGAAGGACTGATAGGGCTATTCCTTTGCAACCCTGACCTGGAGCAGACGCAAGATCGCAGTGGCAGGGTGGTTCTCAGGGAAACAGAAGAGCAGGTGCACAGGCCCTGAGATAAGAGAGGGTTTTCTGTGTAAGGAAGAGCAAAGTGTGTGTGTGTGTGTGTGTGTGTGTGTGTGTGTGTGTGTTGAAGTGGGGGTGGGGAACCCGAGGAGACTGGCAGGAGCCCAGCAGAGAGGCAAGCAGGCACTAAAGCTGTTCACTGAGTTCACAGCAGGTAGCCCAGACTTTAGCTCGTGTGGTACAATAATGCAAGTTGGCATAACTGATTGCTACACTCTGAGTGATTTTAAGGACAGAAATATAATTGCTCATGGGTCTGGAAGCATCAAAAATGAAGGTGCTGGCTCTCTGTTTCTGGAAGCTGTGAGGGCAGATCCCTTCCAGGGTACCTATGGCTTCTGGAAACTCGCAGTCACCCTGGCTCTTCTCAGCTTGAAGACACATTCTCTGGCTTTGACCCAACCCCTTTGCTTTCTGTTGACTCTGGAGTCTACCTGAGTAAATCCACGACAGCCCCATCTAGATTTCCCTAACTATAAGTTATTGCATCTGCAATGATTTTTTTTCTAGATAAGGCCACATCCACAGGGGCTGCAGTCAATACATTGCAGGGAGTCAGGTGGACATGAGGGAGAGGCCAGTTCTAAGGCTACCACTGTCAGTCAGAGTGTGATGTCAGTAGCCTGGCAGGGGAGTGGGCTTAGGGAAAGATTCAGAGGCATCAACAGGTGCAGAGACAGCGCCTCCCAAATGCCTAGGCATAGAGCCAGGCAGGAGGGAGAGGCTGAATATGCTTGGCAGGTTTTGTCTCAAACAACTGGATAGATCACAGTATAAAAACACCTTTATTTTATCTTCTTTCTTACAAAATGTACCCTTCTCCTCAAACCCAATTAGCCCAATTTCCATTACCCAAGGGGCGCCCAAAGCTCTTCAAAGCCAGGTCTAGTTCCCCACAGACATTCCTTATAGCCAAAAAGCTCCAGGGAACATGAGAATACCCGTCTGGGATTGCTAAGTAATTGCCTTTCAGCTATAAAAGTAATTAAGAAATGGCACCAATTTCCCTAAGTGTAATGCAATTAAATCCACTGGCTTGGAAAATCATTTGCAAAAAAACTGAAGAAGCAGAAAGAGCAAGGCAAGGGGATAGGTGTGGCATGGAGGTCGGGGAGCTCTCCTAGATGCAAGGTCAAGGTGGCCTTGATGGCCTTGGGGTCGGATGAGCCAAGGAGGACAGTAAAGTTACAAGCCTGACTGACTTGCCCAGGCCAAAGCAGAGCCTAGCCTGTGGGGTTCACCTGTCAGAACTCAGGCCAAGGGCAGAGCACAGGGACTGGGCCAGATCAGGTAGAAATCTGCTCCCAACTCCACAAGGTCAAAGGCGGCTCAGGTTCTAGTGGAGATGACAGCTGGGGAAACAAGGTAGCCAACTGGCCCAAAGAACGAAGTTAAACCATGACAACAGCAGATTCAGGTAGGACCGGGATATTGCCAGCTAAGAAGGCCATGTGAGACCTAGGCCAGAAATCCCTTTGGATGTGGCCGTAGCTGTCTGCATAGAGCCTCTTGGCTTAGGGGAAGCTTAAGGACAAAAGAGACCAGTCCAGTGTTCTACCTGATAGAACGAGACTTTCTCTTCCCAGGGGTGGCAGAGGAAGAACTTCTGAGTTGGTCAGAGCTCTGGGTTCACAGTGTTGTCTTGAGCAAATTGTTCGATGTCTCTGAACTTGTATCCTTCCCCAGTAAGCAATCGTTAGGGGAGTATGCAGAAGACACCTCATAAACGATGGAGGCTAGACAGATGAGCTTGGGGGTGCTACAGAAGGCTCCTCCCACATCATCCTCATCCCCCATCTCAGACATCATGTGGGCATTGGCCCCCTTTCCTCCTCCTGACAAAAGCTCCTTCTCCCTCACTCAGTTTCCTCCAGTATAAAAAGAAGGAATTGAGGTTGCTCCTTTGTAAGTCCCGTTAGAATTCGGAGAGCTGCCTGTCAATCATGGTTTGGAGGTGAAACATCTCTCACAGGCTGGGATCTGAACACTTTGCTCCCAAATGGTGTCACTGTTCGGGAATGCAATGGACCCTTTGGATGGTGGACCCTCACTCTTCAACAAACCTTGAGACTTCCAGTGTCTGCCCTCTCTTTCCTGCCACTATGTAGCCTCCTATGTGCCTTCCTTACCAGGATGGACTGTATCGCCTCAGACCGTGAGCCGAAGTCAATCTTCATCGCTTTTGTCAGAGAGTCAGCCAGAGCTGGGAGAAAGCCATGCTAGACAAGAAACAGTAGCACTGAGGCTTGGTTAGCAGGGTACTGGGCCTACCTAGTGCTGCTCTCACCAAGATTTAAAACTAGCCAGTAGAAGAAGAGGCCCAGAAACTCTCCTAGCACAGCAGTTTCCTGCAGAGATAACCCCCTTCGCTGTTCGGAACACTCAGTGTGGGCAGAGTGGGGCTGAGTTGGCAGTGTACTTGCCCAGCATGTATGAAATTCTAGATTCCTTCCCCAGCTCTGCACATATCAGGCATAGAGGCATCCATCCACCTATAATCTCAGCTCTAGAAATGGAGAGAAAAGGGGATCTGAAGTTCAAGGTCAACCTCAGCTTTATAGTGAATTAAGGCCAAGACCAGTCTGGGCTACATGAGACCCTGTCTCAGCAGCAGCAACAACAACAAATGTCCAGAAGTCTGGAGTTGATGGTGCTTTAGTTTTCAAGAGCTCACTGCTTGGGGGACCTGATTTCAGCAACAGTATGAGTCTTCAAGATGTGTTGTACATCATAAAACAACAAAAGGAGATGGAGGGGATACAAATCGGAAAAGAAGTCAAACTCTCACTCTTTGCTGATGATACGGTAGTGTACATAATGAGTGATCCCAAAAATTCCACCAAGGAACTTCTACAACTCATAAATACCTTCAGGTAACAGGATACAAGATTAATTAAAAAAAATCAGTAGCCCTCCTTTACACAGATGATAAATGGGCTGAGAAGGAAATCAGATCAGAGAACCATCACCCTTCCAAATAGCCACAAATAACATAAAATATCACAGAGTAACTCTAACCAAACAAATGGAAGACCTGTATGACAAGAACTTTAAATCGCTGAAGAAAGAAATTGAAGAAGACACCAGAAAATGGAAAGATCTCCCATGCTCT
>LOJH01026045.1:0-18534 GCA_001685095.1 Ellobius talpinus
TGGGGTACTGGGTGGGACAGAAACCCCAACAAGCCAGCCCTCATGTTACAATTTAGGGACAGTGTCAACATTCAAGAGTAAAGTGGAAGTGCAGAGATGAGGCAGCAGAATGAGCACTGGGTTGGAAACCCACCCACTAGGATGCTTTCCGTGGATTTACCTATAGCTCTGCCTACAGTTGGTTTCTCCAAACCTAAGTGTCCTCTGGTGGATATCAAGGAGGTTGGACTAGATTAGCTCCAAGTGTCTTATCCAGGTCTAGCATCCTGTACTTCTTTACTGTATGACAGGGAAATGTATATATATACATATACACACATACACATACATACACACTCATCTAGTTCTAATTCCCTTTGGATATAAGTATTAACTCCATTTTGCAGACTAAGGAATGAAGCTTCATTAAGGTTAAGTAACACAGCCAGAGTTACAGTTAGTGGTGGGTGCTGAGTTAAAAGAATATATCTGATCAAACAGCCTTGCTTTTTGCATAATAAACACTGGAGAGTAATATCAGACCATCTACAAGTGTAGAGGGATATAAGCAATTGCTGTGCTGCTGGCACAGCCTGGATGCCAAGACTGGCGAGGGGGGTGTGCTGGGATTGAGACACAGATGCTTCTTTTCAGGTGGAAGAAGAACAACCTTTATTTTGCCTCGAGCTAAAGCCTTTTATACCTCTACTGCTTCTGTGGAAAACCACCAGCCAGAAAGAACACAAACATCCTTGTCAATTACAGACCACAAGGAAGTTCTGCTGTCTGTCAGGGGGAGTGAGGGAAGCTAGATCACAACAAGCAATGAGGCAGCCAAGGTCTCTAATTCCACAGGGTCTCACTAGGTGCACTGGTGGTCCATATGGAGTGACTTACCTGCGTGATTATTTGGACATATCCAGCTAACACTAATCCGGGAAGGCACCGAGAGATGGCCAGAACACTCTCAATTTCTGTCTGGAATTCCAAAGGACTCAATGTCCTTATGTTACCCTCATCATTCTCGTTAGGGAAGAAGCCATTCGATCAACCATTCACTTCCCTTTGAGGAGGAGTGCCACTTTCCTCTGCGTGCCTGATAAACTTGTAATGAGTGATGGATTCATCAGTTTTGATGTCATAAGAAAATACAGTGTGTGTAAGTCATAGTCAGGATATATATTTGAACATCAGGTTTATTTAGCTTTTTAAGTTTCATTTTAATATATGAGTGTAATAAAGAGTATTGTAAACCTTAATAGAATATTAAGATAATTTAGCTGATGATTTAAAGGAGCTCCTATTTATCCAGTTATCCAGTTATAAACTCAGGTTGAGAGGAATGTCATCGATCCCCTGAGTCCAGGTTGATAGAAATAGATATTGAGGACTAGGAAGAAGGCCCAGTAGTGCTCACTGTGGAAGCGTGAGGTCATGAGTTGGAATCCCCAGAACCCCTGTAAAAGCTAGATGGGTAGTGTGAGGGCCTGTTACCCTAATATTCCTATGGGGAGATGAGAGACTGTGATAGGAAAGCCCTGAAGCTTTTGGCCAGCAAGCCTGGTCTATGTAGTGGACAAAACCAGCAAAGAGACCCCGTCTTAAACAAGGTGGAAGGTGGGATCAACACCTGAGGTCATCTTCTGATCTCACACCATACATGTGCACATGTGCGCATGCGCATGTACAGAGAGAGATTTAAAATGAAATAGATTGTAAGCATATAGTTTTATATTTTATAAATTTATTTATTTATTTTAATCCTGGCCTTTCCCCTCCCTACTCTCCTCCCAGTCCTCCCACCCCACCATCGTTTTCTTTTTAAGACTAGTCTTTTATTTTATTTTATTTTATTTTATTTTATGTGTGTTGTAGTTATGGTTACTGCTGCTCTGATGAAATGCCATGACCAAAGTAACTTGGGGAGGAACGGGCTGACTTCAGCTTACACTTCCAGGTAACAAACAGTCCAACACTGAGGGCGGTCATGACAGGAACTCACACAGGGCAGGAACCTGGAGGCAGGAGCTGATGCAGAGCCTTGGAGGGAGCTGCTTACTGACTTGTTTCCTATGGCTTGCTCAGCCTGCTTTCTTATAGAACTCAGGACCACCAGGTCAGGGATGGCACCACCCACCATGGGCTGCCCACCCATCAATCACTAATTATGAAAATTACCTACAGGCATTTTCTCACTTGAGGTTCCCATCTCTCAGGTAACTATAGCCTGTGTCAAGTGGACACAGAATTAGTGAGCACAATATTTATGTGCATTTTGTCTGCACATAAATGTATGTCTGTGTATCATGTATGTGCCATATGCCTACAGACACATGTATATCTGTGTACCATGTGCATGCCTTATGCCTACAAACACAGGAAGGAGGGCATTGAATTCCCTTAGGAGTAAAGTTTTATATGGGTATGAGTGAGTCACCATATAGGTGCTGGGAATTAAAACCAGGTCCTGTGGAAGAGCAGCCAGTGCTGTTAACCACTGAACAATCTCTCTAGCCCCCAGGAATATAATTTAAAATATTCTGCAACTATGTTGAAAGGTAGAAGGTGAAATTAATTTTAACTGTTATTTCACTTACAGTATGTTAAAGTTGTATCAATACATAACCAGAAAAATATGAATGACATAATTTTTTAAAAATCAAAATATCTTCAAAACTGGTATGCTTTCTAGGTGTGGTAGTGCACACCTTTAACCCAAGGATTGGAGGCCAGCCTGGTCTACATAATAAGTTCCTGATCAGCCAAGGATACATAGTGAGACAATGTATCAAAACAAAAGCAAAACAAAAGAAAACAAGAAAATCCCTACCACTACCACCACCACCAACAACAACAACAACAACAAAACAAAGCACCACCACTGTTGTAGTAGGAACCTGCTTGTTTGTTCCTGGCTGCTCAGCCCTGAAATAATCACACAGAAACCATATTATTCACAATACTGTTTGGCCAATAACTTAAGCGTATTTCTGGCTAACTCATATCTTAAATTAACCCACCTCCAGTAATCTATGTTTACCACAAGTCTGTGGCTTACCGGGTAAAGTTCCGACGTCTGTCTCTGATGGGGCTACATGGCTTCTCCACCTCCACCTTCCTTCTCCCAGCATTCAGTTTAGTTTTCCCCTTTTGTCCTATGACAGGCCAAGACAGTTTCTTTATTCATTAATCAATAAAAGCAACACATACACAGAAGGACTTCCTACATCACGCCACCACCAAGAAAAAAACCCAAACCCCCAAACCTGGTATGTCTATTGCACTTAAAGCACATCTTAATTCATTAGCTACATTTCAAGTCATGTGTGGCTAGTGGCTTCCTGTATTGGGTAGTGTAGCTCTAGAACAAACCTTTTTACTAGTGTTTTCTGGGGAGTGATACATTAGGAGAACTGGCTGATGCCATGGAGTTTGTATACCCATAATGCACTGCCTTTCATAGAAGAGCCATACTAGCAAAGTGCATTTCTTTACTGTCAACAGCTTTTTAAGTATTAAACTTTCTTCAGATAATAGTCTCAGAATAGTTCTTTTTTTTTTGTCATGTTGGTGTTTTAACATAGGGTTCCTCTGTACAGGCTAGGCTGGTCTTGAACTTGTGATCTTCATGTTTCTGTCTCCTAAGTGTTGGTACTACATATAGTTGTTACTAAAATTTTTAAATTACAATTATTTATGTGTATGTGTACATGCACATGTATACCATGATGTGTGTATGTATGTGTCCCATGATGTGTGTATGTGCATGTATACCATGGTATGTGTATATGTAAACCATGGTGTGTGTGTGTGTTTGTTTATAACATGATGTGTATGTGTACATGTAAACCATGATGTGTGTGTGTATATGTACATGTATACCATGGTGTGTGTGTATGTAAACCATGGTGTGTGTGTGCATGTATGTGTATAACATGATGTGTATGTGTACATGTAAACCATGATGTGTGTATATGTACATGTATACCATCATGTGTATATGTACATGTAAACCATAGTGTGTGTATGTGCATATGTGTGAGTGTGCATGTGTATGTGCATGTGTATGTGCTTGTGTATGTGCTTGTGTGTGTACCATGGTGTGTGTATGTGTATAACATGTGTATGTGTACATGTAAACCATGATGTGTATATATGTATATGTATACCATCATGTGTCCATGTACATGTAAACTATGGTGTGTGTGCATGTGCGTGCGTGTGCCTATGTGTGTGTGTGTGTCATGTGTGCACGTGTGTGCATGTGTGAGCGTGTGCATGTGTGCATGTGTGTGTGTACCATGGTGTGTATGTGTAGATCAGAGGACACCTTGCTGGCATTGATTCTCTTCTTCCACCATGTGAGTCCCAGAGACAGAATCAGGTCTTCATACCTGTTGGCAAGTGCTTATCCACTGAGTCATCTCACCAGCCCATAATTGTTATTTTTACACCTCAGTTTTATAATGCAATTATCCAGAAAAACTATTTAAGTTGCACAGGTTTTAAGTGTGTGAAAAATTCTCACAATAAAAGCATACTGTCAATTTTGTTTTTAAAACAACTTGTCAAATCTTGAAGATTCAAGGAGCTAATTTTAAGCTGAGTCCTTTATTTCATATGACATAACCCTTATTCCTTTGATTTTGTGATTTTAGGGCTACAAATCACAGACGTACCATGTTGTCTTATCATATGCAATTAGAGCTAAATCATTTTATTTAATTGCAGAACCACCATCAGCCAGTACATTTGAATTATTCATCTCTTCGTCAAGTTGCAGAAGGGACCAATATTTCTGAAATGTGGCAAAATGACTTGAGACCATTGCTGATAGAACGCTATCCAGGATCACCCGGAAGCTATTCCGCCCGTCAGGTAAGAACATAGCTCACTTACCTAAAGGCTTTAAATGCTTTGCTTTACTGTGGGGGATAAGATGATGGCTAAAGTTCTGAGTTGTGTAATATCTGGATACAACATCTCATTACTCACCAGCAGAGGTAGTCAAGGAAGTCGAACATCAGAGAGTAAATGTCTGTTCTGGATTGAGCGATACCCATACACTGAAAATCAGTTTCTGTGTGAAATCACTGTCTTGGCTATGGCAGCGACAATATAGGATACTAACTCCTCCACTCTTGGTCACTTCACTAACACATTCCTAGCTTGCTAACCAACTTTCATGGACCCTAGAGTCCAAACTTTAACAGTTTTTTATAGTGCTTGCTTAGCAGTTTCGAGGCAAAAGGGGGTCACCGAGCTGCTAGCTTTCTTTCCTCTTGTGGGAAATTTCTTTGTGTGTGTGGTGGCGGGGGGAAGGCTATGCACAGCGATCAGCTTCTGTCTAGAGTTGAGCTTCTCAAACATTTACTTTGACCCACAGTAGAAACCTATTGTGTATTTCACAGACAAAGATGTATAGCAATATGTTTAGCTGTAATCTAAGTTTTTTTGTAAAACTACTCATTATCTGTAATTTACTTAGATATTGTAAATTCTATTTTGTGAATTGAAGGAAATGCTCATGGTGACCCACTAAACTGCCTAGGTTCGCTGATTTTATTGCTGCGGTTCGGATGACACTGCCGAAAATAGTAGAAGAAGCCCTAAAACGGGCTAGACCTTGAACTTCTTTGTGCTGTGCCAATGTGCCTGAGCAACGTGAAATCCTACCTCTCCATGTCTGCTTTTTTGAACTAATCCCATTCAGGGGGAGAGCTTGGGAAGGAACGAGACTGGCCTCTCAAAGCCCCTTACTGAGTATTCTACTTGCTCAACTTCTTAGACAAAAACCTTGGCAACTACTGCTGTGCCTGCATGTTTCATTTACCCAACTCTTAGCTCTTCTTTATCTACGGTGTAGCTTCTGTCCTCCAAGTGTAACCTTGGCAATCGTGTTTGTTGGCTTTTTAGCCTCCTGCTTTCCGTTTGAATAGCTCCTCTACTGAGACCCTAATGAACTTAGTTCTTTCAGCCTTAAGGAATATATGTGTATCTGAGGATAGATGGCCTTCTGAACCAATGGAGTAAGAAAATGTAAAAGTTGAATCAAATGAGTATTTGATGATGCCGGGCAGTAGCAGGATGGTCATGATACTAATATGGCTAACTTTCATCCTTCCCTCCCTTGCTTCTCCTTTCCTTTCTTTTTACTCATAAATATTTTTTGATATACAGTATCTGTCTTCAATCCAGGCTGTCCTAGAACTTACCACGTAGCCCAGGATGGACTTAAACTTGAGACAATCCTCCTGCCTTACTCTCCCAGGATGTATTATTTACAGTTAAGTGTGTACTAGCAATTTGAACTCAGATCTGCTTGATTTTCTATCACTGGAGGTTTGGGGAAAATTATATCAATGGTAAATGAACTGCTGCCCGACAAGAATTTTCTTAAACGGTCTGAATCTTTGTTTTCCAAAGTTCTCAGCTCCTCATCAGAAAACAATCCATGGCTATGATACTCTCTTGATTTCACCTTCTACATTTTCTCACTCTGCTGATTCAGAAGTCCCTCTATGCTCAGATACATATATGTATAATTGAAGCCCAAGTTCCTTGTTTATGAACTCTGGAAGGCCATAAAATAGTGAACATTGTTGAAGCTCTGTCTATGGAACATACAGCATAAACAGCATACACAGGCATTGTTATGATTTAAAAGATATACATTCAGGCCCTGGAGTGTTTTATGAGGCCTCTTGTTTATTCCTGGCTGTTCAACCCTGAAATAACCACACAGAAACTATATTAATTAAATCACTGCTTGGCCTATTAACTCTAGCTTCTTACTGGCTAGCTCTTACATCTTAATTTAACCCATTTCCATTATTTTATATTTTACCACGAGGCTCATGGCCTACTGGCATGGTTCTAGCTGACAGCTTCTGTCTGTCTCCGGTGGAGGCTCAATGGCTTCTTGCTGACTCTGCCTACTCTCTCTATCTATATCTGTATCTATCTATCTATCTATCTATCTATCTATCTATCTATCTCTTATAGCCTGTCTATATTCTGTTAAGCCATTGGCCAAAAGCGGCTTCTTTATTCATTAACCAATAAAAGTAACACATATTCAGAAGGACTTCCCACACTACTGGAGAGCTGGCTTAGCAATTAAGAGAGCATACTGTTCTTGCAGAGGACCAAAGTATGGTTCTTAACACCCACATTGGGTGGCTCACAAGTGCTTGTAACTCCAGCTCTAGAGAAACTCAACACCTCTGGCCTCACGTGCACATACCCATATACAGATACATTCATACATGAAATAAAAAATTTCAAAAAAGGATGTTCAAAAGTAAATAACCATCTAAAACTCTGGCAGTCACAGGAAAGATGTGTATCGTTATAAGTTCTTCAGAGATGGAAGTGTTTTGGAGAATTGTATCTGAAAACTTACACTCATGATCTTTGATCAGTGAGCCCTGAACTGGCTATTGAATTATTTCAATATTTTTATTTAAAGATATTGCTTATTTATAAAACAAATATATCAAAGTTTTTAAATTGGGGCAGTTCAGTGATTTCTAGTGTAGACACAGAAAGTAAATTAAGTCACAAGTGTGGCAAATTCTCAGGAGGGACAATTAAGATTTGTTTTTTGGTTTTTGTTTTGTTTTGGTTTGTTTTTGGTTTTTTGACACAGGGTTTCTCTGTAGCTTTGAAGCCTGTCCTGAAACTAGCTCTTGTAGACCAGTCTGGCCACGAACTCACAGAGACCCACCTGCCTCTGCTTCCCGAGTGCTGGGATTAAAGGTGTGTTACACCACCGCCCGGCAAGATCCTTTTTCTAAAAAGCGGCAAACCAAAAGTCAGGGATTCACAGTGAGTTTTGGGAAGTCAAAACTGAACTTCAGGGAAAGGTATGTATATTGCCTGTGCACTGTCCGCAGTGGAGGGCGCTGTGTGGAAGGCCCTGTGTGGAGTGTCTTCAGCTTGGATCCCCAGAGCCTGTGTGGGCAATAGCTTAGAGAACAGTTAACTGGAAGTCCGTAGAGGCAGGATGAGAACCCTAGCAATGCTACATTTGTAGACTTAGCGCAAGTACAGGAGAATCTACTTCCTCTGAACAATCTTATTCTACTGATGATGTCACAGTTCCTCAGATACTCAAAATTAGAATTTTAGTTTAATTAAATTAGACCTAAGACCATTCACTAGTGTTAATAATCTAGAATTACTTTCCCCATTGCCTCACCCAGAATCAGAATGCCAGATAATAGTCTATCCAGCCCTCTCTCTTCATCATTCCTAGAGGGCAAGTCTTTGATCCCTTTGAGTCAGGGAGACAATGATGCTTAAACCTTGGGAAAATAGTGATAAAAGCAGTGGTTGGGGGGACTCCCTTCTGCCTTCTGGCGGAGACAAAGAGACTAAATAAATCTGAAAGTTGAAAAACGCCATGAGTATTATTGAGTATTGGTATCCTAATTTCATCTTAGTTACTAAGAGAACTAAAAATATATATGTTGCATACAGAAAGGTTCCTTCAGGGACAGCTATCTGGGGATCTTGCTGAGGGTTTGTGTGTGTGTGTGTGTGTGTTACTATACATATAGATGTTAGAAGTCACAGCCAACTGAGATGAGAAATGAGGTTCTGGGTGAGGCTTCACCCACATAATCTTTGACAGATACTTTAAAATCCTAGCTCACTTCTTAGGCTACTATTGGTGTCAAGAAGCCATTTTATGGAACGGTTTGTCATCTGGACACCAGATGTTCCAGAGTTGTACAAAGTCTAGGGATAACTCGTTTTCATCTTTAGAAAAACTCATCTTAGATGCACAGTGATTTCTCTCTCTAGTTCAACAACTGATGTTCTAGGTCATGTGACTTTCACACATTCTCATTACTCTAACCCACATTTACTGGTCCAGGCAGCTGCTACTCTGTGGAACAGACCTCTGCGAGCAGAGCATAGCATAGGAGTTGTGGGGAACAGCAAAGTAAATGCGATGTGAAAGCTGGCTGTGAAAGGCTTTAAATGCTTCTTTTGATGACTTGGGAGAGGACAGCATGTAGAGTCATAGGGGAAAGGAAGGGAGGGGGAATGCAAAACGCTGTTTAAGGTAAAGACTAACTTAGCAGCTGCACAGACCAAAGGGATCCCTCTGTTTATTTGGCTTCTTCAAGATTGATGGTGAGTCTCAGAGCCTCCAGCCCTCTGTGTAAGTTCCTCTCTCCTTGGAAGCTTCCTGTTCTAGTTTGTCCAAAGCCCTTTCTGCCTGTGTGTTGTGTTACATCAGCAGGCTGTAGGCCACACAAGACTTGGCTGGAATAGAAAATCCTGTATTTCTTTGGAAGGGAAAAAAAATCCCTCCATTTGTTTCCAGCGATTGTGAGCTATTTGTTCATCAACTCAGTGTCCCTCCTTCCTAGATGTTAGCTGTGGGACAAATTGTCAGTTATTATAATGTCTGATTTGTGATTCAGGTTGAGAAATGTTTTTAATAAGGTACCTTGCAAAGACAAACACAATACTAGAGGGGGAATAAAGAAATATAAAGAGAGAAATGAGGCCAAGGAACAATAGGACGAGGAAAAGCAAAATGCAATAGCGAAGAGTTCCTGCCTCACGTCTCACACCATAAGACTTTAGATTCTCAAGGAAGACACTTCCGGTCCCTGGCATGCTGTTCCTTTCTCTACATCCTGCTTCCTGTCTCAGTCACCGTACTGCTCAGAAGGCCCAGAGTGGCCAGGAGGCAGTGCAGAGAAAATCAGGTCTGGACACAGCTTGGATACAGAAGAAAGACTTGGGTCAGAGTTACTTATTGATTCTTAAGTTAGGCAGAGCCTGACCGTATCCCCATCCATCTGTTGCCGTGGAAACTTTCTGTACAACCCTCAGCAGGTGGGTGCTTGTAACTTCCCCTAGTGTTCATTCCACACAAATATTTGTAGGACTTGGAGCAAAAATTCAGTGTATTTGGCACATGTGCACACACATGCACACAGAGCTGCCATTTGCAATGCTTTGAGAGCTTAGGGCAGAGGCTTATAGATTTGTTATGCTTAACTTCTCAGACTACCCCAGATTCTTACAAATGTTAAAAGTAGTGTCTAGGAGTGCTGAGCTGGATTTGTCCCTCGACCATGATAGATTGCTAAGGGGACAAAGCAAGGGTAGAATATTATGTAAAGTGGGCCACTTTTCCTACAAAAGAACACCCCTTCCCTCTTTTAAATATGTATGTGTACCTTATGCTGGTGAAGTTTGTGTAATCTAGGAGAGGGATGTAAACAGATCAACAGCAGATTGCTAGTGTTGGTAAGTATTGAAACTGAGTGGGATGGATAAGTAGACGAAAGGTTAGGAGTAAAGGAGATTGGCCTCTTCCTTTCAATTGCTGTGAACTAAAATAACAACCAGTAGTAAAGTTATTTCTGCCAGTAAGCATGCCGAGCATGTATGCCCGTCATCCCAGTTTGGAATGATGAGGAAGAAGCATGAACTCCATGCTAGCCTAGGGTATTTAGTTTCATTCCAGCCTATAGGACTATAAAGTAAGACTCTGTTTCTGACAATAACCAAAGGAGGCATCACCTACCATTTTAGAGACATAGCTAACAAGTTAAAACCACTGTTTCCATCAGCACATCATAAAGCGAATTCAGAGACTTCAGGCTGAGTGGGTCGTGGAAGTCGACACCTTCTTGAGTGAGACACCCTATGGGCAACGGTCCTTCTCAAATATCATCAGCACTCTTAACCCGGAAGCTAAACGACACTTGGTCCTTGCCTGCCACTATGACTCCAAATATTTCCCTCGATGGAACAACAGAGTGTTTGTGGGAGCCACTGATTCTGCTGTGCCGTGCGCAATGATGCTGGAACTTGCTCGTGCCTTAGACAAGAAACTCAATTCCTTGAAGGTAACTGCCTTCTTTCTGTTGACTCCTAGGATGAAAAAAAAATCAGCAGTGACTCTTGTGAATTCTAGAATCTTTGGAGGAAAAGTCATTTGGAAATCAAAGCTTTGGGGTACATTTTAAAATAATTTGTTAAAAAAATAAGAGATCGAAGGAGTGGTATTTAGAGGATCGCATGCATGGTAATACTTCCCATATTACCATGGGCAGTAATTCACAGACAGATGACAGTGTGTCCATTAACTGACAGCTGAAATCCAATTGAGCACAACTGTTTCTTTGCAAATAATGAAGTAAAAGGAAGGATGGAGCAGGCTTAAGTATGCGGGTTATGTTTCATAGAGGACTATGCTTATTCTTCTTTGTTTACACAGCCGTAAAACATCACAACCTTCTGATGGGAGAGGGTGGCTCTGGAGTTGGGGGAGGGCGGTGGGAGATCTCCAGCATGTGAGTAATTCAGACATACCGAGATGCAAAGCCCAAGGCAGAAATGTGTTTTCGTTGGATCTGCGAATCAGGGCTTAGCTTTTCATAGCATAGCAGAGCTTTTGTTATGCCTGAAGCTCAGAACGCTTCTGGGACTCTCAGATTTTATTTCAGATTTATTTCTCTGTGTTCCTAAGGGTGTATTGGGGGGAAAGTGCTAAACGAGACGTTTTATTCTGATACTGCTCATAACAGTAAACATGACGAAGTGAATACAAAAGCTTTGTTCACGGGTGGCAAATGCTACCCTGGGCATTATGATGGTCCAGCCTTTGATACAATGAGAGTAAAGAAGTAGAAGGTTTATCTTGTAATGGAAGTAATAGAGATATTTGGTTCTGTTTTTGCTGGATATTCAGAACTTGAAGAAAGCAAGGATTGTTTATACCCTTTCAATACCTGTTTCACATATTATTTTGTTTTCTGAGCCTTCTATGATGCCTTTGTACTGCCCTGCCCTGCTCTGAACTGTAACCGTCCCAGCAATGGATGAGGGAACCCATAAGCAGACATGCCATTTTAAGTTTTCATGCTTACGATTCTAACAGAAAGACACGGAGTGAACAAGATGTGACTTAAAGGCATAGTTCTGCTTGGCACACAGTTCTGCTTAGCTGACCCACTTCGCCTTCTTTCCACATAGCACACACCTGCGGTTAGTATGAGAAATAGGGAGGGCCAAGGTGGGCGTTGTGGTATATTCCTGTAATCCCAGCTCTTGTGAGGCTGAGGGAAGAGGGCTGGCATCACTTGGAGGCCATCCTGGACTACATAGCAAGTTCCAGGTGAGCTAGGGCCCTGCCCGACAAAGGTAATAATAATTATAATAGTAGTACCAGTAAAAGCAAAAAGAAAAGAAGTAGAAGGGACTGAATTGTTGAATGGGGATCCTCATGAAATTATTTCAGGTGCTGTATGCCTCCTCTGAATTACTGTCTCTATTAGAGGTAAGGGGTGATGGGAGCAATCATTAGAATGGGCTAATTTCGAATGCAGACTGTATCAGATTTGTTTACAGCTGATGTTGACTGAATTTGTGGGATGTACATTCTTTTGCTATCATGAATTGGGCAAGTGGTCGTGGGAAGTGGTCTGGATGGCAGATGGTATTATTGTCCCAGCTCTCTGCAGCCCTTTCCACCAACCTCCTATAACAGGACAGCAATCACATATTGACATCTTGTACCTTGTGCCTTTGCTGTGGCCTCCCATTGTAGTCAGTGACACATCCTTGTCCCTTGACTGTTGATGCCTTTATTGACTTGTCTTGGACAGTGAGATGGTAGGGATGTGAGGTGGGTATGTGTGTGCCATTCCCAGGGAAGTCAAGGAGATCAGGTGAACATTATGCTGAGCAGTGGGGTCTTCAGGCTGTGTTCCATTTCTAGCATCAGAAAGCCAGCAGCAGCCAGAGGACTGCAGAAGGAGGCTCCTTCTCCGGAGAATGCAGAGGCCACAGAAAGGGATGCCAAGGGGGGACACTTGGCAATCTTAAATGAGAACATCGAATGAATAGACACAAGATTGCTCTGAAGTGACCACGGTAGAACCAATCAATTTGTGTCTCCAGTGAACATTTTAGTACCGTGTTCTTCAATGCAAATGAACAGCAGGTGTGGCCAGATATTGGCGAACAGTTTCCCCTGTGGAAGAAAGCACGAAAAGCTAATTATGCAAATTGAAACATGAAGTCGGAGGAAACAGAATAGTGCAAGGGGGAGAAGATAGCTTGACACTACTTAAAAATCCTTAGAGACAAGAGAGTTTATATTCATGAAACAAAACAAGAGTATTTAATAACAGAATAATCACATCATAGCAAAGTGCTCTAGGAAATTTGAAATTAAAAATATTATTCAAAAAAGTCACTAAGAACTTAGAATTCTGAAGTAGATGAAATATCTTTTCTAGAAAGAAGAAAAAGAACCAAAGTAAAATAATATTGAGTTCTTTTGTGGGATCATCCCAGGTCATATAAAAAGTAGCAAGAATGAAAATGATGCTGGGCTTCTCAGTAGAAATCTTGGAAGCTAGGAAACAGTGGCGTTATGCCTTAAATTTTTTTAAGAAAATCATTTGCCAAATGAAATCACACTACAAAGGCTTTTTACGTGTTTAAAATATCAGTAGTTTTTGCTCTTATGCACGGTTTCATTTTAAAAGTTGTTATCTAAATTTGTTCCAGCAAAATTAAGGGAGAAAAAAAGCTGGAAAGCTAGAGAAGATGAAGTCCTGGGGTTCTAGGTACTGGAGAAGAAGAGGTGGGCCCCAGGGTGGTGTGAAAGGTGAGAGAGGAGGTGAGCGGCTGTGCAAGTGAGCAGCCAGTTTAGGCTATACCAAGGAGAGAGAGAGAGATTCTGAGAAGTGTGTGTCTGTACAAAATAAAGTCTGTGGTTGTCTGGGTCCATTCACCTCAGCCCTGGCATTTCACACTGTTCCGTTCCCTAACCTGTAGTTCCTTCCTTACCTTGCCCAGGCTCACCCTCAAGGAGTGGCCTTGATTTCCTCTTGCCAGTCTCATTAGATGCCAGTCTCTCTGCTTAGGCACTAAATTCCATCTCCTGATTAAGGGATGAGGAAAGTGGTGTCCTAGGAGGCAAATGGAAGAACTGTACCCAGGATGGAGCAGCAGTTATGCTGGATGTGGTCAAGAATGGTGAAGACTGAGAGTTGACCTTTGGGTTTAGCCATGTACAGGTTGTAGGTGTTCTTGACAAGATCAGTTTTAGTAGCTAGAGGATAGGCAGCCTGAAGGAATAGACGTAAGATGAACAGAACATATGGAAAGCCCGGGGAGCGTGATTCAGTTGGTGGAGCACTGGTCTTGCATGTGTGGGGGCCTCGGTTCAATCCCCAGCATTTCAAGATTTAAAAAAAAAAAGTGGAACTCAAGAATAGGATTCTGACAGTGTAAACATGGAACTCTTCCGGCAAGCTTTTCTATAAATAGGGGAACAGGTCAACAATTAGTGGAGGTAGTAAGCCCTTAGCAATATCTAGAAAAGAAAGAAAACTTGATGCAGGGGAAAGAGTATTTGCTAAAGCAGTGCCCTCTAGCAGTTGGAATTTACTACTTATGTGGAGAGATTGGAGTCTAATGGGACTGGCAAGAAGACATCAAGGCCAGCACTGGGAAGTGAGGATGGGCATTGTAAGGAACTTTAGGCTAGGGAGAGTGTGAAACACTGGGGTTGAGAGTGGATGGACCCAGAAAATACAATAACCCAGTTAACACAAGAGGCTGCATCGAAATTTCTGATCATGGATTTTTTTTTTCCTGAGACAAGGTTTCACTTTATAACAGCCCTAGTTGTCTTGGAACTTGCTTTGTAAACCAGACTGGCTTCAAACTCACAGAGCTCCACCTGCCTCTGTCTCCCAAGTGCTGGGATGAAAGGAATGTGCTGCCACCGCTTGGCTTCTGGTCACAGATTCTAAGCTACCAAATGGCATGGTTGTTTATTTTGTCCAGGCCAGGTTCAGCCTCTTGAGAATAAGCACAGAATCAGTAGAGAATGGTACTCCATGTTATTATTATTATTCCATGAAAATGTGCCTATGGAGAGAGAAATATTGAAGTATATATAAGGGAAGAACCGGAATGATTACCAGGAATTTGACCAAACATGGACTAAATAGGGTCCTTCTAGGAGTGTAGCTGTGAAGAGGTGAGATTAAGTGGATTTGGAGATTCTGGTGAGAATGAACTTGGGAATTTGAATACCCAAGGACTCATCTGTACAGGAGAGTCATGGCCAGACAATAAAAATATGTAAATCTTTTTAGTTTGCTCAAATACTGTCTTACAAAGCCTTGCTTGATGCCCCAAGGACTTCATCTCTCCTTCCTCCCCATCTTCAGCGGATGAATGTTTTATGCTCGAGCCCCTTGGCATATTACATATCATGCTTATGTATTTATTGCTCCTAACTTACCAAATGTATAGGCTCTGAAGAGAAATACTATAATTATTATGTTTATGTCTCTACACCATTCCAGACTCTTGAACTAAAATCCAATAACACATTTCAGACTTCAGTAAGGTGAGAAGAAGGTACCCAGTTGTTCTAGGTTGGGTACCTAGGAAGCACATTCCGAGGTGGAACCTCATATGATGAGCATTCAGGTCAGGGAGTAGGGAGTGGCCTTGGATCAACATTGGCCGCCCGGAGAGGGGTGAACCGGGATTAGGAGGAGTGAGCCGTGGAGCTGTGGTGCAGGTTTTACAGCAGCCTCAGCCAACATCTGGGGAGCTGTGGAGGTGGTGGCCCTGTAGAGAGGCCCCAGTGCCTGGTCACAGGATGTAGGACACTCCCAAGAGGTGCAGCCCAGGAGAGGCTGCAGCTGGGGCCACACATGCACCTGAAGAGGAGTTGTGTGGCATGCTGTCATGTGCATTACAGCAGCCCCACAGTCTAACTATTCGCTACGGAGTAAGACCAAATGCAAAACATTTAGTTTTAGGAGTGGAATTTGTATGGTCTGATGGTGTTTGGAACGGAAGTGATGTGAAGTAACTTTTGGCACATCTTCACTTGCTTGGACATCTTTGTTTCATAGAACATCTTTTTGTTCAGTTACTAGGAAAGAATGTGAGTTTTTAATTGACTGTAGCATTTTTGCTCCTTTTTTCCCATGATGATCATCATGAACCCATCCTGGAGATACAGTGTTCATAGATACCTCCGAAGAAACCCCAGGTCAATATGTCCTCACTAAGTGCTTTTAAAATACAGTTTTGGAGTCTGTGATTGGTTGGCGTTAGAGTTTCTGTTGGTTTTGTTTTATTTTTCAAATTGTACTTTTTACCAGGATGTCTCTGGTTCCAAGCTAGATCTCTCGCTCCAGCTAATTTTCTTTGATGGAGAAGAGGCTTTTCTTCACTGGTCTCCTCGAGATTCTCTGTATGGGTCTCGGCACTTAGCCCAGAAGATGGCATCAACCCCACACCCTCCTGGATCGAGAGGCACCAACCAACTGCATGGCATGGTTAGTCTGAGTTACCTTGGCTCTATAACTCTGTCCCTGTCTCCAGAGAAAAGGCTTCTAAGACCAAGTAAAGACTTAGAAGTGCCACGAAATCTTCAGAGCACTGTTTATTGTAGAACATTCCCTTGGCAAGCATTGGATTTTTGAGGAATCCCAGAGCTAAAAAGAATGATTCTGTGTTAGAAGCTGTGTTTGGCTGAGCTTAATTAAAATGATGTGAAAATCAGATTAAAGAATGATTAGATTCAGTATGCGAGCACAGCCCCACCCCAAATACTGTGTGGTGTGGAGAGAGAAAGCCTTTTTCAGGCAGAGGAGGATGAGCATCGCAGGGAATGGAGCAAAAAGGACAGAGTGAGGAACTTCCCATGCGCTTAAAGCAGTATAGTGACTGCAGCATGAATGGTCACCTTAATGGGGTAGGTTGATTTGGCATTTTTGATGGGAGGGTAGAGACATTTTAAGGATGCCTTAAAATTCTGCTGCTATTACTAAGTAGTGGGTTCAGCTCCAACCTCAATTCATCCTCATTCTGTGCCCTGCCAGTAAATCCTCTTCTGAGACTCTCTTCCCATACTTGATCTTCATTTTGTTATAAGTACCCACCAACCCCAGCTTAGAACTTTGTGCTGTGCTTGGGATTTCCTTCCTCCCAGTGTTCTTCACATTCTCCCTGACCCCTCCACTCTGCTGTACACATCCCCGTTGTTTCTCATGTTGCTGGCCTTCACCCTAAGAATCACATGAGCAATCAGTGTCATCTAAGAGGTTTGCTAACACGCTTCGTGTGAACATGACTTTCTCAGGTACACTGGCAGCTTGCCATGGGTCAAAGACATGTAGTCAGTACCTCACTCATTCACTTGTTCCTGAGTGGCTCAGCAGGGTGCAGGAAAAGTAGGGGAGACCTAGATCATTAATAGTTATTTATCAGTCCAGATATATAATCCATAGTGATGGAAAGGACCATTTATTTCCCAGACAGAAACTTACCTAGTCTCATGAATATGTCCTATTTCAAACAAGCATTTCCCCAAATGAATGAATATGTATATCAATTATATTTGTGTATATGTATGTATCACTTGTGTATACGATGTCTTTGGAATCATGAAGTCTGAAAATATTTACTCAGCATGTGGCAGATTTCACTCTAGGTAGTTAACCAAACATTATTTCACTTACCTAAATCAGGAAGACTTAATCTAGGATGTGGCCTTCAGGGAGTCCTCAAGCTTGCTGTTGTTTTATGATTCAAATAAGCTAAGGAACATTGGCTTAATATGGAAGGTTATAACCGGGAGACTTTAGAGACTAGCTCAACTGAACGCCTTGATTGCCACACAAGGAAAAGGCGATCCAGCAGCATGATGTATACAGTTTCCTTTAGAGGAATTTTTCTTGCGTGCTGTGTGAGTCATAGCTTCTGTCCACATGCACCCCTATCATTACAGATTAAAGTTAAACGCCTAATTATAATGACATAGAAGATCAGACATGCTTGAACTCCCATCTGAAAGCAAAGCAAATGTATTCTTTTTCAGTTCATGAAATATACATCAAATCTACCTTCCTAATCTATCCTTGGTTATGCTCATTTGGTGTGTGATACATCACCATTTATCCATGTTACATAAGCAAGACCTAAAAAGTTCTCTACAGTGGTTAGAAAATATTATTAAACCCGTTGTCCATTCATATAGCTCTCGGTGTGATTCTCAAGTATTTAAAGGCATTTAGTTTTTTCTGTTTTTCACCATTAATGGACCTGAAACATGCTTTGGTGGCGACTGTGATTAATTAATATTTTTCTCCCTTAGGATCTGTTGGTCTTACTAGATTTAATTGGAGCTGCAAATCCAACATTTCCCAATTTTTTCCTCAAGACTACCAGATGGTTTAGTAGACTCCAAGCAATTGGTAAGCACCATTTATGAAAGAGCAAAATATTGTGTCTTCCTACTGACAAGCATAACTCTTTAAAATTCAAAATTCGTGATTTAAGTGCACTCTTTAAATGCTTAAAACACTTGGCTGACTTTTGACTTACTCTACCAATTAGTTCATTATTCCTAATTTGTCAACAGGCCTGATTTATTTTCCTGCATGGAATTTTATTTCGAAATGTGACCATCAAAACATTACATTTAGGGCTGGAGAGATGGCTCAGTGGTTAAGAGCATTGCCTGCTCTTCCA
>LOJH01026046.1:0-12530 GCA_001685095.1 Ellobius talpinus
TTAGAGAGAAAGAAAGAAGGAAGGAAGGAGGGAAGGAAGGAAGGAAGGAAGGAAATGGATATCAAGGGCTATAATTCTGTTCAGTAAAAAGGCAGTCTTGTAAAAAGGCAGTCTTGTTACAAAGTTTGAAAGGTGGGCAAATAAGAAAGAAATTCACAAACTGTAAAAGAAAGTTTGGTAACTGATAACTGTTTTGTTCTTTAAAACATTTACATGAATGGATTATAAACTTAAGAAAGTCAAAGTAGGAACAATAAAATATAAGTATTATGAAACCAGCATGGAAGCTCATAATAAATGAACTGTGTAGTAAATAACATTATAACTATGCAATATTATTACTTATTGATTTCCTTATATCATCAGGCAGATAATCTTTCCAAGATCAATGCGAATGAATTACAAAGTTTCTGAATCCAAAAATTTTAAGTAAAAAGTTTTTAAAAAGTAAGGCACTGAAAATATAAACAAACAAACAAATAAAAGGCATTATCTCATCCAGAAGGTTTCAAGCTATACAGTACACTGACCAATAAAGTACATATTTGTTTGAGTCTTTTAAAATAACTAGTTTATTAATCTAAACTATACAGTCACATAAAATATAATTATCAAGCACAAGAGCATAAAACATACATACCAACAAGTTGCATGTAAATATTACATACAGTAGATGTAACAAACCATGGCATTTCAGAATAGATAATCCTATTTAAGACAGTAGACAAAAATTTTGACAGTTAAAAATTTTACAGCCACATAAATGATGGCTCATTTTTCCACAGACAACTGAAACATGGGCTATCTTTAAAGTGATACTTTATAGTCTTCTCATTTTACAAATAAAAGTCTCAGGGTGGGTGAATGACTTAGCCTAGATCACAAAGGCTACCACTGGCAGGATCATAACTGGAATAGCCTTCTTCCTATGATCCCATCTCACCTCTTACATTCCAGCTCAACAATCTCCACCAAACTGATCCCAACTGCATTTGATCAGAGCTCCTATCCACACGTTCAATGTCTATAAATTACAGGGGGAAGCTATACTCCACATCTGCTATGAAATCAAGTGTCCACTCGGATGTGTTACTAAAAACGGCATAAGCCTACATGGTTTTTAAAGTATATTCTGATTATTCACATTTATTCAAATCAAAGAAACAACTTCCTAAATACTTTATTAAACTGAGATAGCCCAAGCCTGATTAAGAATGAAAAGATCATAACTGATCTCGCTGAAGACAATATACGTAACCAACATCTGTAAGTATAGACTTACTGTGAAACTAGCTCTGAAGGAAATGCTTACATGCACTAAAACATTCAATCTTTACAGCCTTTCAAGATGGTGTATGTCTCTAGTTTATAAAAGGGAAGTACTGGAAGATAATAACCTCAAGACATACAATTAGGAACTGATCATCCACATCCATACCCAAGCAATATGGTTCCAAAATTCTAGGAAACCAACCTAGCTAGGCACTAACTTTAACACTTATGGAGGCAGTGGGGGAGCACAACTCTGTGGTAGAGGGAGTGTTTTGCATATCCAAGGCTCTAGGCTCAATACCCAGACCCAAACATGAACAACAAACCACAAAGGGATGACCCAACAATGTAGGGACTCTGTTAACTGAGGCCCAAAATTTTACTACATTTCCATATAATATTCTTAATTAAAATAAGGATGATCAAATCAAAACCACCTGCTTTATGAGATGTTGTCTGTTTAATTCACTATAAGTTCCAAGCACATGGAACCTAATGATAGGTCCAGTCAAATATTTGGTATGTGATTAAAAAAAGAAAAGTTAGAGATTCCCATCGCATTAGGAAAAACACTGACAAATCTGTCAAAGCTCTATGATTCCACATTTACAAAATTCTACCTAGTAAGCAATACTTCAAATACTAGAAAAAGTATTAATTTCCTGATTATGTAACTATAAGATAATAAAGTCCAAAAGTTGTAAATGAATCTGTAAGAGGGACACATATGAGAAAAATACATCTAAAGACCCAAATTTCCTTCTATATTAATAGAAGGAAAACCAGTGAAAGTTATTAGTTACACATAAGTGGAGCCAGAACTACTCAGGAGCTAAGTGAGGAGATCAACAGTGTGTCTTTAGACGAAACCAGACCTCCGTGAGCAGATGGGAAGCTCTATCAGAGAGCAACATGGAATGGAAGGACGTCTCAGTGAAACCCCTGATAGGTGTATACACGTTAAGTATATAGACACACAAGAAGCTATTGAGCAGAATAGCGAGGAAGCCTTTTCCTTCACTGTAAAACATTACACTACAAACTCCTCTGATAATGCTACATGACCTTGAATAATTGCTTATATTCTCTAGGAATGCATAAATACACTACACATAATTTAGTATTCATAATGACCCAGTGAGATCTGTATTTTTATCTTAGATGCTCAATACCTTGGACCAAGTAACATTCAAGACACGTAAAGGTCCACTACAGTGGGGGTTACCAGTTCAGTTATATACTGGGTTCAGTTATACACTCATTTAGTAGATAATTGTTTATCTTGACCAAATTCTGTTCTAGAACCCGGAAACAATGCAATGAAAAAGAAGGGCAATATTCACCACCACCTATAAAATTATATATCCTAATGTGAAGAGACAGAATACAAGCAGGAAAATAACAATCATACTAGAGCATTGCAGGGATATGAAAAAGGAAATAAAACTGGGTAATACAAGAGATACAAACAGAAAAGAAGTTTCCTTCTAGTCAGTGTTCAAGAAGCCATCTTAAAAAATATAAATGAGCTATGACTCTGCTAGTTATTAAGAAATATAATATGCTGGGAATAAAGAGATGAACAAAGCCTTGTGTTGGGATTAAGAAAGAATGCTCAAAGAACCAAAAGCAGGCCTATATGTCTGGATGAGAAGGAACAAGTAAACAAAGTCACTGTTTATTATGGGATCTTTCTATCTGTCTTTTAATCCAGAAATATCAGCATCCCATAGTGACGACAGCAAGAAGATGGAAACCATATATAGGAGACTGTTACTAGTTAGACATTTTATAAAATGGACATGCCAAGAAAAATAAAATTTTGATCATTTGGAGAATGGTTAGTAAACTACAGTACAACACACAGTATATAATTAATGGAAAGTCAGAAACTAGCATGTACTGACCTGGAAAGGCGCCCTACAAATGTATGTGAAGAAAGCAAGCATATATATGACATGGTTCTGTTTTACTAACATGAGATTTGGGAACTATGGTGCCATTAATTTTACCCCTATGGCTACTTCTAATACTATGCATTTTGCTTCCTCCAACTCCAAGTAAAAGTCCTCCTGCATGGCACTTGCCAGCCCCTTGCTCTAAATCATTCCCTTCACTCACTCCCCTACCCCTACTCATTTCTTTCCCTGGGATCACGAGAAGCATCACATTGGTAACATTTAAAAGTTTATCATTTAAAATAACAACATAACTTTGAAGTGACTAACTAAGCTCTAATGATTCTAGAGTATCCAGATGACATCCTAACCTTTTCTTTAAACGTGAAAAACCACATGAATAATTGAAGGTAACTAAATATTCAACTGGATGCTTCATTAAGAACAACACAAATGAGTTATTCTTACCTCTACTTTTGTACGATAGAGAATGAGCCGCTTAAGGCTGCGTAACTTGGCAATGTGACCGAAAGCCTGAGGCGGCAGTTTATCACAGGATGAGAGATTTAAGTCTTGTAGATTTGGGCACATTTCAGAAATAACCTCCAAGCAAGTTTCATTAAGAAAGTGGCTGCAAGATAACTCAAGGCGTAATAATTCAGATCCACACACCTTTAGAAACCTGTGAAAACAATATTCAATGAAAATTTTATAAAATTTATAAAAAAATTTTGCAAGAATTTTGAAATTATATCACTCCTTAACAGACATGCTTAGGAGAATAGATTCTACTAAATAAAATACATAACTTGATTCATTTAAGTTCTTTCTTACTACATGCTGAAATGTCCATGACTAACTAAAATAAATCAAGCTGAGAAGATAATGGATTCACATGGTACAAAGTCTGCTACTATTAAGTGGAAATTAAGATGGCAGAGGAGATAGTTCTACATACCTGTAATTCACATCGGAGTTGTAAAATCAAAAATATAAAAACCTAGGCTCTTGGAATATATCACTCTCTTAACAATGGCCTTTCAGAATGGGGTAATATATTTTGAATAAAGCATACAAAATGACAGATTTAATTAACGGGCCTTGAAGTCAGTCAGACTGGCTTCCTCTTCATTCAAAAACTATAGAGGTTGGTTTAACTGTACTATGTTCCTCCTAGATGTTGCCATTTAGTAACTGGACTGCTTAACTTCAGAATTAATATAAAACATCCAAATTTTGACAAATACATAGAAATAAGAAAAGATAAAGGAATAGAAAATGTTTTATCCAAAATTGCATTACCTATCTTGAGTGCATGAAAATTGGTGCTGAATTGTTTGTTCATAGCTGTCACAGAAAACAATCTGATTCAACGTGAATGTGAAGGATGGAACTCTATGAAGCTTTAGCAACTGAGCAAGCTGTGCCCTCACACAATGCACCAGTGCTTACCCTCCACTGCCAACAAACCACGCTAGCACTCTTAACTTCATCACAACTTTTTCTAAGTGATTTAAGAAACTCCCAAATAGACATTCAAAATAAAATCCAGTTAAATCAGATAGCTCAAGCTTTTAATAAATGACATGGGGCCAGAGAGCAAATATGGACTGCTTTCCTTCTGTCCTGTTGTATTCTTTTCCTATCAACTACCTGGGGGTGGGATGGAGATTCATCCACTGTCTTATTTGGGTTCTATTGCTGTAAAGAGACACCATGACCACGGCAACTCATAAAGGAAAACATTTAGTTGGGCCTGGCTTATTGATTCAGAGGTTTAGTCTAATACCATTGCTGTGGGAAGCTGGTGGGACACAGAGAGACATGGTGCTGGAAGAGTAACTGGACTACATCCGGCTGGCAGGCAGTAGGAAGTGAGCAAGCCACTAGGCCTACCTTGGGCTTCTGAAGCCCCAAAGCCCACCTCCCTCCAACACACTTCCTCCAACATGGCCACAGCTCATAATCCCTGTCATGTAGCACCATGCTCTGCTGACCAACCACTCAAATATATTGGCCTATGGGGAGCATTTTTATTCAAACCACCACACCCACATCTCATCATTTTCTGCATATCAAAGGCAGACTTGAATAGTACTTACTATAGTGCCTCATGGTTTTGAACATTAAATAGTACATGAAAGCAGTTCGCAAAGCATCCCATAAACATTAAAAAAATGTAAGTTAAACCTTGACTAGCAAAGTTTTAATCTCTGAAAAATCTATGTGCACATGTGTGGAGTCAGAGATGACTCTGTGAAGTCAATTCTACCTTTCTACCTCTTTGCTGGTTCTGGGAACTCCAGCCAGCAGGCTTGCGCAGCAAGGACTTTTACCAGACTGGGCCATCTTGCCACTCTGTAGCTCACTTTTAAACAAAAGAATGTGGTTGTTCCTGATTTGCTTTAAATACCCATTCCTAATCTTCAGCAATCTGTATTCAGCTCTTCCTAAATTCACCTTTTCCTTTTAAAATCTAAATTCAAACAGCCTACCTTACTAGTGTGATTATCTGTGAATTTCTGCTCTCTCCTTCCTTAACACTCTGAGGCTTCTCCTGTGACTCCCTTTCCCCACCCCAAGTCTCCTACAGCTCTGTTTCCTCTGCTAATCTTCATCCAGAACATTCATTCACTCAGTAAATATTTCTTGAACTTCCACTATGACATGCAGTGTACGAAGGGAGACATCATGGATAAAACATAGTTCCCACTTTCAGACTTACATTTTAGTGAGAGGAGACTAGAAACAAAAAAGTGAGTAAAATAAACAGTATATAAAAGAGTGAAATGTCAGGGGGAAAATAAAAGCAAAAAAAGGCAACAGAAACATGGTCAGAGAAGTCTCAGCAAGTGGGCAAGGTAGGCCTGAAGCAAAAGGAGGTAAGCAAAGCAGGCATCTAAAGAAGGAACATTCCAGCCAAAGGGAAGGGCAAGTGTACTGGCTGGGGCAGAAACTGATGCAGAAGGCAAAAGGGAGGGGCAAGGAATACATCAGAGGACAGGAAACACTTTCTTATGCCACTATAAAGGCTCTGGCTTTCATTTTGGGAGAGAAGGGTTCCCATTTGCCAGAATCTATAAGCAGAGGAGTGATGTCACTTTTCTTGGTGCCGGGTTCCTATGTGGGTTAGACCTGTGTAGACTCATTCCTAAAGTTTTAGTGATAAAAGGTACTTTTCTATTCATGGGATCAAACTAGTCCCCCAGATTGGACAAACTAATATTGTTACTTTACTTTGTGTACACAAATGGTTATGGTGAGCCATTCACTTACAAATCAGCAATCTAAGAATGAATGCTGGGTTTCAAAAATCAAAAAGTCCTATTTTTAATTTAATAATTTCTAAAACAATTTTCAGATTAGTAAAGCTAAACAGAACACGTGGACTCTGAGAACTACGTGCCTTAGTGTTCTCTTACCTCTTAATGGTCTTTGCTACCGGGCAAAGCACTTTTATCTGCATTTCCCCCCATACTTGAGTTAGAATGACTGCACATTTCTTTCCTTTTTTTGCTTTCATTATGGAAAACTTTTCCTCCAAAGAATGTACAGAGGAGTGTCGAGCTAATCACTAAAAACCTCATCAAGCAGAAAGGAGAACTTCAAGCTGAACTGGATGACAGAATTGGACAGCAACACAAAGACAATGGCTATCCTCCTTTTTCTTCTTCCTCTCCTTTTTCTTTTTTCTTTTCTTTTTTTTTGAGACAAGGTTTCTCTGTGTGGTACTGGCTGTCCTGTAACTCACTCTGTATGTATACCAGCCTGTCCTCGAACTCACAGAGATCCACCTACCTCTGCCTCCTGACTGCTAGATTAAGGTGTGCACCACCACTGCCAGCAGAACTGCCATTCTTATGCTTCTCTTTTTTCCCAGATATGTACTATTTTTTACTCTCTGTAGGTTAACTAATCAACATGTTCATATTCTCTCTTTCTGACTTTACATAAGATATCAATCCTGCAAAGGCAGTAGCAACAGACCCAACAATCATACATGAATCATTTCTTAATGCACCCCATGGAAATTTTCTTTTAATGAAGTTACACTTAGTTTTTTTTTTGGATTGATCAATAGGTATTCAGCTCAACATGGGCCATATGACTTGGAAGGAAATAACTTATTTCCCCCAGCCTGTTTGTTCTACATTGTGAATTCTCATCTTACATTGTGAATTCTCATCTAGTATTACTTGATATTAAGGGTTTTATTTACTTTCATTTTTTCAAACTTTCTTTTTTAATTTTCCCCCTTTTATTAAAAATATTCTTTTCTCATACAGTATATCCTGATTATAGTTTCCCCTCCTCTACTCCTCTAAGTTCCTCCCCATTTTCCTTCCCATATGGATCTACTTCCTTTCTGTTTCTCATTAGAAAAGAACAGGCTTCTAAGAGATTACATCAAAACATAACAAAAATACAATATAATAAGATAAAACAAAAACTATCACATCAAAGTTGGGCAGAGCAAATAAACAAAAGGAAAAGGGTCCAAGAAAAAGCACAAGAATCAGAGACCCTCTCTTTCACACACTCAGGAGTCCCATAAAGACAGTGACCTAGAAGCTACACATACACTCAGAGGACCTGGTGCAGACCTCTGGGTGCTGGGCATGCTGCTTTAGTCTCTTTGAGTTCATATGAGCTCTGCTTATGGTGATTTACAGGCCTTGTTCTCCTGGTGTCCTCCATCCCCTATGGCCTTTACACTCTTCCCACCTCCTCTTCCATGGGGTTCCCTGAGCTCTGATGGCTAGGATTTGGTGGAGACATCTCATCTGTGTGTTCCAAGCTCTCTCTCTTTAAGGGTTTTATGACTTTGATAAACAATCCTGAATTATGTCTGCTGCATGATAAAGGGGGTCTCTGGAAAGAAATAAATTACCTGTTCTTACAAGCTGAATTAATTTGTTTATTTAGAACAGTGGTTTTCAACCTTCTTAATGCTGTGATTCTTTAATACAGTTCCTTGTGTTATGGTGACCCCCAACCATAAAATTATTCTGTTGCTACTTCATAACTGTAATTTTGTTACTGTTATGAAGTGTAATGTAAATATCTCATATGTGACCCCCAAAAGGGGCGCAACCCACAGTTTGAGAACCATTGTTCTAGAGGAATACATATACAAGGAATACTTTACTAAATAACTTGTACCATAAAATAATTAACATAGCATGAATAAAAGGCAGTGATGATCAAAATCTGTCTGATGCATAGAGATAAAGAGAGAACTAGTTATAAATGTCCATGGTTTCTGATTTTTAAAATTATGTTTTGTTAGCTGAGCCTACAAGTGTTATAATACAGAATACTTAAGACATTTTTTTAATTTCAAATAACTCAGAACATTATTTAATAAATATGTTCCAAAAAATAAAGCCATTAAACCCAAAACTTCTTAGTTATTCTGTATGGTACTACCCTTCAATGGTATCTCTCCTAGTTAGGCTTAATACTGCTGTGATGAACCACCATGATCAAAAGCAAGTTTAGGAGGAAGGGGTTTATTTAGTCTACACTTTCAAATCACAGTCCATCATTGAAGGAAGAGGACAGGATCCTAGAAACAGGAGCTGATGTAGAGCTCATAGGGGGCGTTGATCCTCGTGGCTTGCTTAGCCTGCTTTCTTACAGAACCAGGACAACCTACTTGGGGATGGGATCACCAATAATATTGGGCCTTTCCCATCAATCACTAATTTAAAAACTGCCCTACAGGCTTGCCCTTAGCATGATTTTATGAAGACATTTGTGCCAAATGGATATAAAATTGGCCAGAATATAGAGATAAGAGAGAAGGAAGTTTCAAAACTGCACTTAAGAGAAACCAGCAAGCTTCACTGGAGGTAGTGGGCCACTGGCCTTGGTATGGAGAAGCAGGGAAATGTGGCTCTATAGATCTGACTGCTATTCTTTCTGCTTCCTTGGCACAGCCTGCCTTCTCCTCCTGCTACCATGCCTCACTCACTCTATCTCCTCCTCGTCATGATGGTCATAGTCCTCTAGAACTGCAAAACAAAATAACTCCCTTCTCCCAAAAGGGCATTTTAGCAACATGAAATCAAATAAGACAATAACCAATAAAGTTCTTGGTTCTAAAAAGCATCCAAACATGTTTCCTGATGAGATGAGTATGAATTATTTAGAAGAGATCTAGAGGCCAGGGATAAAATCCTACATAGAGGAAGGGGTATCAAAGAGACTCGGCACCTACTGAAAAAAAAACTGGCACTGCTAAATTGGACCCTAGGCTTTTATCAGAATACTGTGATTAAGCTTTAAAGCACAAACAGGCAGAGAAGCAAGTGAATACGCAAGACCTCAGAGATGGGGATGCACAGCAAAGTGGAATTAAATAGAATTGATTTTTTCAAGTAATGACATACATGGGCAGTACTTGTAAATCTCGGGCTGGACGCAGGTTTTAATAACTGATTAAAATTTTTCTTTATTCCAATTTAAGCGATTTCTCTGTTCTTCTGATAAGAGATCCTAAAAAGTTCTTTAAAATCTACCCAGTTCTAACTTTCACAAATAAGGTTTTTAGACTACAAATAACAGCAAACTTCTCCCCAAATCCTCATCCAGAACAGCACCAATGGTCTCTGCTGTAAAATGTGCTTTTTTCTTTGAAGTATTATATAAATAAATCTTCACAGTAATGCATATAAATAGAGCACCACTTATTCATAGATGATTCATTAATAATCAAGCTATGCATATTTATTGTTTATTCTGAGAAGGCTGCCTCCAAGTCATAATGACTGTCAATTCAGTCAAGTCGAAGAGCCAAAAGCAATCAGCAGACAAAGTTGCAGCATGCCCCTACCCCTACCTTTCTCTCTTTGTATTTAAATACATTTCTAAATGTGAACAGTGGTTGTGCTCAAAGGAATGCTAGCACATGTATGCTTTGACTGAATGACATACTGCAGTAAGATAGGGTAACTTAGATGGATATACATATTCTGTGACCCTGGAGACAGCCCAACCACAACAAAGCCAGGGGAACTGAAAACCAGAAGCAGAACTGCTGATGAGAAAGCAGACTGAAGCTCTAATGGCAAACAAGACCCTATCCACTGCCAGTCTAAATAAATAGCACTGTTGAGATTTCTCCTCACAAGCGATTCTTCTTCTCTTGCTTGTTTACACTACAGTTTCTGGAAACTTGTTTAATATAACTTCTACAGTGCACTGGCTGTTGTCATTATCACGCACATCACTGTGCCAAAGTCATACCTCAGTTTCTCACCATGACTCTTTTCCTTAACGTCTACAATCACTAGCTGCCACCCTCTCGTTTTGTTTTTCAAGACAGGGTTTCTCTGTGTAACCCTGACTATCCTGGAACTCACTCTGTAGACCAGACTGGTATTGAACTCAGAGATCTGCCTGCCTCTGCCTCCCAAATTCCGGGATTAAAGGCATGTGCCATCACCACCCAGCCCCAGTCATTTGAAAGTATGCAGACTATATGCTTATATGTTCATCTTCATATCTTTTCTTCATTTGTAGAAGGAAGGACTATATTAGATGTTGCAAATATCTCTTTACATGGTCAACCATACCTGCTACCATGCCTTGACACATAGGTGAAGCAAGGTTCTACTGAAAATTGTTTTTATTACACTTATTTATCATTGGTATCAATATATGTGGGTGCATGCACATCTTAGAGTTTGTGACAGTCAGAGGACAATTGGAGGATTCCATTTTCCCATTCCATCTTGTGAATCCCAGAGATCCAGCTCAAGTTTTTAGCTTAGGCAGCAAGAGCCCTTATACACTAAGCCATTTTGTCAGCTCTAAATTCCTAATTTTAAAAATAGAATATTAATTTCTCCAGTGGAATCATTGAGGTATGAACTGGGCCTTTATAATGTAAACCAATATTTACTGACACTGCTTGTTCCAGCTCATATTGTTTATCTTAAGTTTATGATGAACAGTCTATGCTCAAATAGCCATAATTAGCTTCAGTTTTTATCAGTCTTATTAGCAGTGAGGAAACTTTGCAGATGGAATGTTTGAGGCAGAGAGAACTAGCATTAGACTAAGATCCTGATGAAATTCAAGGACCCCAATACAGAAACTTGGCCTGCAAAGTCCTTTGCAAGGGCAGTGAAAGGTCTCAGAAGCGGCCTCAGAAGCAAAGTCTATCTGGTTTCTCCTGCCTGTGTGTCTCTTCCCCTTAGAATGAGTTAGAGAGCTGCATTCCTCTTATCCAAGACAGGTTAGAGAAACTTAACTTCATCCTCTCAGCTAAAACCACAAAACCTGTTATTCTAACTTTTCTTTACCTTCCTCCATAGATACGCTCTCTGGCTGGCCCTGGCAGCACAGCCCCGCAATCCCAGCTGCTTAGGGGGCTGAAGTAGGACGATTCTAAGTCAGATATTTCCTTGGACTACAAAGCAGTTCAAAGCCACCTGGATTACTTAGCAAGACCTTGTCTCAAAATAAAGTAAAATCACAGTAACAAGAAGAGCCAGGGATGTACAGAGGACTGCAGCAGCAGTTGTTTGGCATGTGTGAGGCCTTAGGCTCAGCCCCAGTAACAAAAAAAAGAGTATTTATGAATTCAAAATAACAGAGAGTGTCTGAAAGTTCCTACTCCATGTTTGACTTTATGAAAATGATGGGATCATGTGGCAATACAAGAATAACCATCAAGGTTAAGAAAAAAAGCACCTGTTTTTATCCTAGGGAAAATTACTATGGCATTACTAAATGAATATGCACTTCCGCAAGCTTTCAAATGTTTAACAGGTGACATTTAATAGTAAGGAAACTAAATGCTTAAATAGAAAGGAGCAGAAACACCTGGGCAGGTCTGCAAGCGCCGTCCTCTATTTAGCATGCAATTTCATTTTCAACATAATTAGCTTAAATGAGCTTCTAAATTTGGGTGATGTATTGCACATGTAATTAAGATTTAATTAAAAATGTTCTGTAATAAATTGTTTTCCATTTCTGACAAATCACATTAGAGAGGTAGATTTTGATTTGGAAATAGTTTTTTAAATTTGTTAATCATCTGTGCTGAAAATACGAGAAAGAAAAAAAGCAGTTCGGTTGAAAGTCATTTGAGATCTAAACAAGAAGTAAAGGATACAGTTGGCCTTTACGTCATTATGAAGTTTAGCTGAAGAGGATAGTTAACACTCATTTTTATAAATACCAATATTCTAACCATGAACTCTAATTCTTTTTATTCTTTTTTATTTATCTATCTATCTATCATCTATCTATCTATCTATCTATCTATTTATTATGGATACAATACTGTCTGTATGCATGCCTGCAGGCCAGAAGAGGGCACCAGACCCCACTACAGATGGTTGTGAG